>VZSR01000001.1:2953533-3077906 GCA_013398615.1 Brachypodius melanocephalos | reverse complement strand
TGCCGACCTGCTGGCAAATTCCAGCCCTAAATTAGGCACACAAGGAGCCCCGCTGAGGTCAGGGAGACTGCTCAGCTGAGCAAGGCTTACGTACAACAACTGCAACGCAAGCTCCTGCTAATTGCAGTGTGAGCAGACTTGGCCCCAAGGAAGGGATGTGCCAAAAACATCCAAGAGGATTCTCTCTGTGTCCTTGTGCGAATTCACCTGTGGAGTACACGCCAAACATAGATGTGTACTAGGGATGAGATACACAGAAGCTTGAATGGCATCCAGGCAATATCCCTATCATGTAATACACTGATTATCTTCCTAGATCCAGCCCGCTGTGTTACAGCCCTGCTTCGAACCAGTGTCTGACATTAGCACAACGATTTTTCCAAAGGAGACTTTCCTGTGACTGTACACAAAAACCTACTTCATGAAAGAAGTTGTGATGTTGCTTCTGGTACAACAATCAGAAAACCAACAGGGAGAGAAATGCAGCTCAGGCAGTGTAACTCAGAATTACATTGCTGCAAGACGTCTGCTCTTTAGCGTGTGACTCTGATCAGATCATAAAGAGCACGCATTGAAGAGTAACCTCCAGACGCTCACCAGTGAATCCGTAACTGCACATGTTGCCACCACAATCAGGTTGAAGACATAGGGAGGGTTTGGTACTCTCATTACAGATTAGAACAACGGATCTCTTCCATTCCCACGGCTTTCACAACCTGCCTATAAGAAAATTAATTGCAGCGTAGGGAACTGGTGAGTTACAGTCTGTGTTTAAAAGAGGAGGGGATGGCAAATAGCTGTGTGTAATGTTTAGCGCTTTATGAAACCCTCACCTATTTTTCTCTAAATGATTATGAATAAAATAGCAGCCTGTCTTCATGCAGCCCAAACCCAGCTCCTCTATGATAAGGATTTAAAGATGCTTAAACCTAGTTTGTAAGCAGCTTTGTTTCTGGTTAGGATTAAAAAGTATCCTGAGTGTTAATCCTGCATTCTTCAGTAATCTTACAAGAAAGGAAAATATATAGTGAAAAAATCTTCACTAACCAACCAACCAACCAACCAACATTAGTGTCAGGATGGCTACAAAATTGCTTTCTACATGTCTGCGATAATTGAATTACCATTTGTGCCTGCGAAGAACATGAAGTGTTGGTTACTTCAGAACAATACTCTCCCAGCTCCCTTTGGAAACCATTTGTGCTATTAAATCATTTATTCCCAGCACTGTACTCAGCCAACAGTCCCGTACATCAGCTCATCCTGAAGGGAAGATCTATATAAAATCTTTGAGCGGCTCTTCCCCAGCACAGGACGCTCGTGCCTTGTCTGCAGCCAAGACATCGGTACAATACAACACCACCTTCTTTGGTTTTGTCAAGCCTCAAGAAAGGCTGGTAATTTCCATTTCCCCCCTCAACACCCAGACCTACTTTCCTTTAAAAACTCTGATCTTTGCATCCCTTTCCACCCCCTCGTACACCGCAGTTTCTATAATCATCACCTTATATAAGAGACCCAGAACCGGGAGCGGTTATTTATCCATGTTTGCGTGCCCTCGCTTTCTCCCCGGAGAGCACCAAAATAACCTAACAGGTCCCCATTTGGTACATGTGGGCTGGCATACCCTTGGAATCAGTGGTGCCCGCTGTCACCCTAAGGGGAACGATGCTGGGGGCAGAGAAAAAGAGTTCACGCTGAAGGTGTCACATAGGGTCCTTGCTCTGGTGTTGTTTTTCCAAATATCCAACTCCACTTGTGTGCTGCACAGCAGGTGATGGGGTAGCCAGCTCTGCCAGTGCCCTGGGTTTGCACAAAGGGAGGCTTGCAGGAAAGCAGGAGGGAGCATCCAGAGTCCCAGAGACACTGCAGCAGACAAACCCGCACCCACCCAGAGGGTCGGGCTTCTGGCTCGGCCCTTGTGCAGCTTTTATCATCGGCCTGTTTATTTTCAGGTGGCCCTGTTGCAGCATTGTGACTCAGCTGGTTTCTAACTGACCTGGCAGGTTTTTACTGCTCTTCTGTCCTGCTTGCTGGCAGAACAACAAAGTCTGGGGGATTTATGTGCCCCAACACCCACGCAGGAGCTGTGAGAAAAGCCTCCTTCCAAGGAGAGGAAGTTTTTGCTGACAGATGCCTCTGTTTGAAGTGTCCGTGTGTATTTAGGCCCTGATCCACCAGAGCATGGGAGCACTCAGCCTCAGGCACAGCCATATTGCTGTCACCAGGCTATGTGAAGTAAGGTGGGTATTTAGGTCTTTCCTGGGCTTCGAGCTTCAGTTTATTGTCCTGGCAGCTCTTGTAGCCTGCAGTGCTCTAGGTTGATGATTTACAGAGCAGCTAAAGGAGAAAGTTTGCAGCATACACATATTTCTGCAGTGAAAAGCACAGGATAACTTGTTTAATCCATTCTGGGGAAGGGCTTTTACAAGCAAACATGCATTTACCCTTTTTATTAGGCATTTCAGCCACAAAATTTATGACCTCAGCATAGTTTGCTCTGTGCAGAGCACCTGTAGGCAGGAGTTGCTGCAGGAGAAGTCAGTGATGCATGGCCTATAAATGCCTGTTAGATACCATGCTGGGGTTAGCAACAGCTTCATAGGGATAGACACATCCCACATTTAGTCACTGTTTAAACCCACTCCTTGTCTTGCCAATTTGGTTCCTGCCAAGCTCTCCACTAACTTTGTTACTTCGAGGGAAGCAGATGGGAACTAGTGGTATTCCAGAAGTCTGGGGGAGTTTCTAATGGGCCCAGACAAGTTTGACAACAAAAATCTAGTCTTGAAGAAATATTTTTCTTCTTTAAACCAAAAAAAAAGGTTTGGTTTTATTGGGAAAAAAACTTTACTTATTATCAGCATGCGGATTTTTTAGTGCAAACCAGCACCCCAGCTTGAGCTTTGTGTTGCTGGTACCCTTCATCAGCTTTGTTCTTTGGCCAAACCATTTCTTCAGTGAGCTGCTCTGGTCTGGTGCCCTCAAAAGCTGATTGTCCCTGCCACTTTCCAGACCACCTTCCTTCCGCTTCTCCCTCATTTCTGCAGAAGTGAACTCCAGACTGTACAATCCAAATTAAAAGACTTCATTTTTATAACTTGTCAGCCAGACAAAATTAGTTTTGCTGATAAGGGAAATCCGCTTGTTTGCTGGAAGAGAGACGGAAAGTAACTGTGCCAGCTTGGGGGATCTTACTCAGCCAGGAGTGGAAATAGCAGCACTCAGCCTCAGAGTTCATCAGTGAGCCACTTCTTCAGTAAAATCACCCAAACAATTTCCTGATGCTTCCCTAATCATGCCTCTCTGAAATTCTTCTCCCTCCTCAGCCGCTGATTTGCAAAAGTAAATCCCTTTTTCTTCTTTTCAGAAACTGCATTGCTTTACTGACAGGGTTGAAAATGGACATTATGGTTCTTGACTGTGTTATTCACTCATCTTCCACATGACGCCACAGTGATGGCATACAGCAATGATCAGTAAATACAAATTTTTACATTCGAAATGTAAAGCTACCTGGTGTCATCATCACTTCATCTGTGTTATAATAATGCTCTGTTTTCACCTGACCTTTAGAAATCAGCAGATTCAATTACTTGTAGCATTTGCTGAAGATCCTCCAGGGATCTCACCATAAATTATACTGTATTCTACAAATAGATATGACAACACTAATCAGCAAATTAAATGACAGTGATCATTCCTGCAGAGATACTTAAACATCTGATTGAGCTGGTACGTTGGATCTATGCATCCTTCAGCTTCAGCCTGCAGAGCCACCGCTCTCATGCATAGGAAATGCTGACCTTGCAAGCAGGCACCTGTAGGTTACTGAAGATGTCTGATAAAAGAAGGGAGAAAAAGCCTGATGCCTCCAAGCAAATGGACATTGATGGATGGCTACTCTAATCCCTTCATTAATGTTTTGCTCTGATATTGCCACCCATTTGACTTGACTTTAATTATTCCCAGAGAGAGCAGGTCTGGACACTTCCTTCCTTTTTCCCAGGTGTGGGAGAGCCATCACTACCCCAGCACCAAGATGCTGCCTCCCTCCAGACAGTCATTGCCAGGTAGTCCTAAGGCTATTCCTCTAAGGCTATTCCTACTTGAGATATATTCCATAGCATACTCAACAGCCATTTTGCAGTGCATAGGGACTAGATTTTGTCCCACCTTCACCCTCATTGCCCCGTCAAGCTTCAGTAGAACAATATTTGACAAAACCCCGAATCCTCAGCTGGCTGCACCTGTGACTGTGCTCCATGTGTTGCCTGCACAGTGTGGTTAGATCAAAAATGCTGGGCAGGAAGGGCAGGATGCAGAAAAGCAAGGCTGCAAGGTGCAAAAGGCTTCGACAGGTCATGGGGCAAAGGAGACCTTCGTTGGCGCCAGGCTTCCAGTGCAGAAGGCTGGAGAGGCCTGAGGCCATGGCTCTGCTGGGAAGGTCAGCCAAATGAGCACTGAGCCATGGCCTGAACTCACAGCCAGTGTCACCTTCATTTGGCCTCGTCCTCCAGCCATTCATTGGAAGCAGGTGCTGCGGGAGGAGGGCAGCACAGAGCCGAGAGGTGTGACTGCATCCTCCACCACAAGCTGTTACTTTGACAGCTCTATTACAGTCATATAAAAACAACTCCTGGGAAGTGTAAAGCACTATAAAAAAAACAGGTAGGCAAATCATCTGTCCTGCAATATGCCAGCTTTCACTGCAGAAGAGGATGGGATACCAATGAAGATATGCAATGGGTTCTTTCCCTGGCTCTTTCTTTGGCAACAGTTGGTTATTGTTCACCCCCAAACCACTATTTCTCCTCTTAAGCCTGTGTGGTTGACACATCTGATGTTTATTTCATAGCAGCCCTCTCCCCCAGAAGATTAATTCGTTTTTCATACAGGCATGAAGATTTCAGCCCCAGCTGAGGTGAAGGGATGAACAGCCCTTTCTCAAGCTGCCTTTCATAGGGAAAAGCCAAAGACACTTATCCCAGGAATCATTAGCTGTGCTTGGAGTTAAGGTGTTACTCTGCATCCACACAGAGCAGTACAGATTGTGGACGTACCACAGTGATTTCCTACCCCAGGGGCCATTGACACAAAATCCAAGCTGCTGCTTGCTGTGCATGTCCATGGCAGGATTTCAGTGAGGGATTTTGGGAATGCAGGTGCATTTCTTGTTGTAACGAAGTGTCAGATCCTGTATAGACCAAGGTTTATCTCACATGAAAACACAGCAGCCCTCAGAAGAGCATGAGACTTCTGGAGTCGCCTCTGCTACAGCAAATAGTCTTGCACTCAGCCTGGTAGAAGTGCAGTGCAGCCCTGCTGGGACCCCAGCCACGTGTTCCCACTGCTCTGCTCCCTCAGGAGCCTGCAGCATCACCTGGAGGCCTTGGTCACCAGGAGAGGTCTGTGCTCTGCACACCTGTGGGTGCTAGGAATGCATCTTCCTAATGCAACCCACCAAGAGCAGATACACCCAGCCACTCTAGCACCAAAAATTCAGTATTTTTTCTTCTAATCACACATAGTACTTGGTAGCAACACCATCTGATAACCCAGCATAAACAATCCTGCTCATTTGTGTTGCCTCGTTGGCGTTCTCCATAGAGACACACACACAAGTTTTCTCTTTATGTGCCACTCCTCCCACCTTGGGGAAGGAAATTAGAAGTGCTGATGGAGGAGATCCAGTCACATTTCCTTCCAACTTCTGGTGGTATCAGCTCAACAGTGACAGTTTGTAAGGCAAAACAAATGGCTTGTGAAGCGGGTGTGTAATGGAGTCCTACCCAGAAGAAATGCCTGTCAGGTATTCCAGAAATTCACTGTGACTTTGGTACATTTTTGTTTGACAAGAGCTCTGCTGCAAAGTTTAGCTTTCACCCTCATTACTGCAAGTTATTTCCCCAGCCGAAGTGCCTTTTCTCTTAGGCAGTGCACTGCAAATTGGCGCTGTACTCTGAATCAGCAGCACCCTTCTGTCAAGGGAATGCCTTCAAGGGCTTCACTCTGCACCTGGCTCTCCTTGTGGAGGAGCCCTCACAGCAAAAGGAAAGTTTTCAGCCTGAGGAGCAACATCCAAATGCTGCTGGCAGGAGAATCCTCACGGGCAGCTTAGAGGAGCTGTAAGTATCACACAGACTGACATACCTACCCTCTTTCATGGCTTTACAAACCAATGATACCATGAAGCACTCAACACAGGAGATCAGGTGTAGGAAATAACATTGCATCCTACTGTAGCAACTCTGGGTGCCAGCAGAACCTGATTTGCGTTTGAAACAAAACACAATTTCATTCCTTTGTACCCTCATTTATTTAAAAACCACACGGCTGTGTGGACATTATCACAGGAACAGCCCTTGTCCCTTCTTTGCTTTTTTTGTCCACACATTTCTAGGGCAGCAGCAGTCCTCTAGGGCCACAGGCTTAGCTGGAGCTTTGTGGGAGGCTCATAGTATATATTAATATTACTATATTAATATTGTAAGAACTACAAGTAATGCCTTTTGCTTTCTCCTTTCCCTCTCTCCTGTGTCCTCTGTCATGGATATCATGGCATTGTTCTGAACCTCTACACAGCACCTCTTTTGTCTGGGAATGGTTACAGGAAAAAAGTCAAGACAAGACAGCTCTTTCAGCCATGGAACACCAAGGAGAATTTAATTTGTCATGAGCTGAAGTAATTAAAAGTAATTTTTGCGTGTTTTGGATGCTGACTTCGGTCAGAGCATGAGCTGTGCAAAATGCTTATTTTTATAGTTTTGACGTAAATCATGGAATGTTTTCTTTCTTAATTTGGAACACTTGCCCCAAATGTTCCAAGTCTCTGTAGATAAGTCCAGGCTTTTTTCTTCCTCACAACATCCATCCATCCATTAAAGTCTCAGGGTTGACTGCCCAAGTTGTTTAGCTGGACTGAACACAGGACCAAGGCATCTTTTAAAAGTGGTAACTTCCAACAGTTTTGATAGACCACTGATTACAAGTAAGATGCACAGTTTTGCTATCTAAAATCTGCTTTCTTCTTTCCAGAAGAGCCATGGGTCATTTGCTTAATAAAACAAACCCAGGCTCCACCCCCGAGCCCAGCACATACACAAAAATAATTTCCTTGGTTTTATTTTTCTCTGGGGATGTTTAAACTGTCAGCTTTTACTGAGCTACATTCTCCCCTCTCATTCTTTCTCATGGGGGATGTCCTGTCACAGGGGACTTGGTGCAAAGTCACATTTTGAAATTTTCCAGAGGATTAAATATTAATGCATGTACAAAAACTCGCAAAATCTTTCTCTTTTGAAATGATCATATTCTATCAAAAGTTGCCAGAGCTGGAGCTGTTCAGCTTTGGCAAATAGTTCAAAATATAAGACGCAAACACTTCTGATCCCAGGGTTACATGGATGTATCATTTTTCAGATCAGTCGCTGTCTCAGGATACGGGCACGTGATTATTGGCTCACTCAACACTGAGATCCATTTGAAATTATCCCATGTGGTTGGAATCACTTAGTGTTGAACGAGGAGCTCTCTGTTTCCAGTTGTGTCGTCTCTTGTCCATGGAAAGTCCTACTTGGCCAACAACAATAAACTCTTGGAAATGATCGCACACATCCTGAAACCTCTACAAGCGAACGTGGGAAAAGCAGAAGCTTTAGTTTTGTTTTAACCTAGGACACTGGCTAAGAATCAATTACTGTAATGGATAGCAATGCAAAAATGTGAACCCACGGGGCCTGTCTCATATGGATACACATTTGAGAGTTTCTCACATTTGCAGTTTCAGCTGTCATCCTCTGCAGCCACCCACAGCCAGAAGTAACAGGGCGAGATCACCGCCAACACCCTCACATTGAGACTTGGGCTCAGCGTTTAATATTCATGATAACCCATCAGTTAAAATCCAACTGAAATTCAACTCTCAGAACACTTGAAATGATTAATAATTAAAAGCTGCCTAGATAGGAATGTAACATGCCAAAATGTTGGCTAGCACAGGCAACTTGGCACAACAATTTGCATTACAGCCTTTTCATCAGTTAGAATAAATGAGTGTGGTAGAATCTCTCCTCCATTAAATTAACATGCTTTTTTTTTTTGGCTCACATATGGCAGAAATATCCTTGTGGCAATAGGAAGGGCCTTGGCAGACCTGTGCCTAAACAGTGTGTTGATGCCTGTGCTTCTTGCCTTACAAGTCTCCTGTAGGGAGAGCAGGGATTTAGCCCAAATGCAGCCACCGTGATCACGAGTGCCTGGCTGTCAGCGTGCCTGGATGGGCTCCATCTGCAATCAAAGCCACAGTGTGGCTCCCATTGAAAGCTGCCTGGGAAATGGATGTGTTTTATTGTATGAGGAGTCCCGCTCCCACTGTAACTTGTGGCAAATTGCAATTTTGCCAAGAAAAGCAGGATCAGGCACTGTTGACTGATGCCTGTATTTCTGCCGGTAAGGAATGCTAGCCAGAAAGCCCAAAATGGTTGTATAGAAACATCCTCCAACTGGTTTTCCCTCCATTTTATATAAATACTGCATGCTTTAAATCAATTACCTGTCTTCTACAGCTCCCTGTGCTGGTGGTTTTGCGGCTTTCACTGATTCAGGGTTGCTAACTCTGATTTTACTGCAGGTGCTGTGATGTTTATTGATTTTTTTTGGAAGTATCATGTCCTTGAATCATGTGAAAATAGTTTTCATTTCGCAGCTCAGGAATGGTCCAACATCTGCTGCTGGTCAAGGAAGGGTGCAAGCATGTAACCAGTAACTGCTGTAAGCACCAGTAATATTAGTGGGCATAATTCTTATAATTACAAATGAAAATTATTTTTTTTTATTTAAAAGAGGCTTTATGAATGTCCCAGTTTAGGTTTTGAGTGGATGGTAGTACAGAGGAAGAAACCAACTCCTGCCCTACTCTGCACCAGTGCTCCATCAGCCTGCAGTGTACACGCCACGCTGATTTACACCATAGTGACAGACTTAGCATTGCTACAAACCTGGTCCCAATTCTGAGGACTGGTGTAAGAAATTCATTTGAGTGGCTGATGCTGAATTCTGATCCTCCAACACTTGCATTTCTCCAGGCATCATCCACCATCTGCATCCATGATGCTTCTGGGTTGCTGAAAGGCTACGTGGTTTGGACCAGATCCTCCTCCTGGCTCAGGGCAAATACAGCATTATTTTCATTCCACTATCTGAAGGAGGCAGATCTGGTGGCAATTTAAGAATCATATATTATCACAGGCTATGAAAAGAATAATTTATGCCCTTGAGCATTTCTCAGATCTTTCAGCAAAATCAGACATCTGAAGGAAAATCTAGTTCTTTGGAGAGCCACAGGGATGAGTAATGCACCCAAGAGGAGCTGGGGTTCAGACATGAAGGGATTAGCATGATCCACCAGTGTGGTTTTGTCATCTCAGACAGACTCAAGCACACCATGTTGCCTTGTTTCATAACAGCCATCTGGATGTGAAAATGTGAAGATGGCAGCTTGTTCCATGGCTCTGGTTTGTCTTCCCATGGGCCAAACGTTGCCTTGGGCTTTTGCAGAGGGCTGAGCGCTGCCTTTTGTGCTGGGCGCTTCCACCACTGCTGTTTCGCTTTGACACTGTGCCACAGACTGCAACAGACCTTGGTGCCTGTAGCTCTGACAGAGGGGAAATACTCCAGGAACACCTCACCCAGTGTGATCACAATCATCCAGAATGCTTTTGTGCTGGGGTGGAACCTGCTGCTCTGTTGGGCCTTTGTCAGGCAGTCCATGTATGAAATTCCCAGTGCTCCACCAGGATCTTGTTGCTTTCACACAAGGAGTCACTAAATTATCTTTGCCTTTGTTGGCCTTCACCTTCTGCTAGGATAATCTCTTGCCCCAAAAAAGGAGCCCCAAAACTGCCCATTAATTGCTACAGCACTGACAATTCCTACAGGAATGGAGGGATCTATATGCAGTTCCCTGAGTTTTTGACACTGGGCAGTCACCATTAAATAGTTGACCTGAGGCAAACCCAGTATGATCTAATTACTAAAAAATAAAATAAATACCCCTTCTCCCTCCTTGCCTTACAGGAACAATACCACCCTGAATTTGTGTGAATGCAGGCTTTCCAGTTCATCTCCCTCACTGAACATTTGATAGTTCATTTAAAAGAAAGGAAAAAAAGCAAACAGAGCAGAGGGTTCCCTCGTGGAATGTAAGACCTCCAAAGGGCTTTTGGCAGCATCTGGAGATATTATTAAGTTTTCAGACTAGGTATGCATAGCACAATAATTAGGTCCCCTGAAGAGACCCCAGTAATTGATGGAATTTTATGACATCTATTATGAAAGTATGAAATGGCTCTTCATAAAAAACAGTATTGGATTTTTCACTCTTTATTCCACATAGGCTAAAATCAATATTAATACCTGGCTAGTGAATTCTGACACTTCAAGAAGTTTGTGGCACAAAGAGCTCACAAGAGTGGGTGCTAATTGCTGTGGAGCTAATGAGGGGATCGAGAGCACAGTGATATGTGCATTGGATTAGACAGACTGCTCAAGAAACATCCTTTGTATTTCTCTAAGAAATACTGCAGAACTTGCCTTCTGGAACAAAAAGCTGTAAGTGTTATTTTGTAGAGCTGGTTCTTTGCTTCTGGCAATGCTCCAGAGTGCTGAAAAACCAAGTGAACAGGGAAGAAATAGCATCAACTATTTCTGATCAGCATCAGCATTGCAAACAGAGGAGATCAAACATCAGACAGCTCTCATGCATTTTGGGTCTGAGCTGAAAACAGCCACTCAGGCAGAGGGCAGGAGCGGGATCCCAGGGACCACTGGATCTGCCTGGTCCTGCCTGACGATTGTCCTCTGCTGGGGACAGCCGAGCTGCCCCTTGTTTCCTCCAGCCTGGTGTCTGCCGAGGCTGCTGCAGAGCGGCAGCTAGTGCCAGCAGATGGGAAAGGCTGGGAAAATGAAAGTGCAACCCGAGGGGAAGGCAGCAACCTGCAGGAGCAATCCGTTTGTACAGAAACAAACTCCTCATTTCACATGCAGCTCGTGTGCTGGTTTTCATACAACTGTTTTTAAGGTAGTGCTGTGTTCTGACAAAGAGGGCTTTGCTGCAACGATCTCAGTGCTTGCAAGTGATTGGAATATGGATAAAAGAGATATTTAACTCAACTCCATGAAGCAAGATAATGATAATTCACCTTAACCCATAGTGAAGGAGGGCCAATTAAACCCCAAGATTTTTACTATTGTGTGTAACTTCAGCAAATGCCTGTCCCTGTGCCTTGGACCCCATCTGGCACCACTGTCATCCCCTATCCACAGCCAGTCCCAGTATGAATGTACTGGTGAGGAGTTGAAGTTTTCCTCAAATAGTTGAGAACAGCAGCATTTCCGTGGAGAGCCAGATAATTTCCCTCTCATCAGTTACCTTGACGGAAGAAAGTTATCACAGCTCCCAGTCTGTCACTGGTCTGAGGGAACAGGAATTTTAAAACAGATATGGGTTTTAAATTCCGGCAATAATTTAAATTATAGCAATAGAAAACAGTTGCTTTTTATGGAAAGGGAGAGCAAATGCCCAAAGTTGGATTTCCTCAAGGAAAGCAGAGCAGTTATTTTGTTGCTACCAAGGCAATACCAGGGTGTTTTCTTCCTATTTCTAGACCTCAGTATAATAAAAGGAGCTAATAGCAGCAAGATGTAGAAGACACGCACTGGTGAACGCTCTAATGCACCGAGCTAAATCGGGTCCTGTGCCAGAGAGGCAGCACAGGGTTTCTCAGCAGTGCAGAGCAGAGGCCTGGGGTGCCACAGCACAGTGGCATTTCATGGCATCACTCCATGTGTGGTACCAGCACAGGTGACACAGGACAGCCTGTGCCACTCTGCACCGGGGATCCTCAACCCTGCTCCCAGCCCAGCACTTGACCGGTGCAGGAAAACCCTCTCTTGGGAGCAGGAAAGGACTTCTCTCCCTCCCCTCCTCTCCAGGCGGGCCTGGCAGCTGCCTGCAGGTTTCTGAGCAGGGCACAGAAGGCAGCAGTGGCGTGAAGGGGCTCTGTGGTGGCTCCCAGCCCATAAATCAGGGCAGCAAAGAGCGCTGCTGATGGCCGGGCTGCGGTCTCGGGCTTAACGATCGGAGGGAGCGCTCTGCGGCCGCAAAGTGAAGGCAGAGCGGGATATTTATTTACTGAAAGGAATACAGGCTGTTTCCTACTTCTACGAGTCCCTTCTCATCAGGAGAGGCTTTTCACCTAGCTCGAGGAACTGAGCTCTCTGCTGAGATCTTTGCACTCTGGGATGCGAATCGTGGCACTCCACAGCCACTGCCTCCTCCCCGCTGGAGCTCTGTCTCCAGCTGTTTCCCCGAGGATGACAGGCTGCGCTCTGTGAGTCAGAGATGCATCTTACCACAGGCTGTACAGCCTGGGTTTGCTTCCAGCCAGGGAGTTCATCTGCTCTGCTCAGCTGGTGGCAAGCTGCAAGAGCACTTGGGTTGAGTTTATTTATTGCTGAGGGCTCCTGGGATGCCACAATTTTACTGATTTACACCCTTGGAGAGAGGTGACTCGTTTTCTGGGTGACATCTCATATGGCTGAATCACCATTCAGGGTTACTTTACTGACCCTGGCAATTAAGAGGACATTAGAAAGCCTTTCCAAGGGGAATCAGAGCCTTGGGGTAATTACATGTGAAAGTGCCCTCCTGGGGGAAAAAACCCCTCGAAGAAAAGAACATTATACTAAGAGCAACAGATCTCAAGGCCAGGAGATGCTGTGAGATCATCTGCTCTGGCCCGTCCATCACAGTCCCCTCTGCTGCATCCACATGGTGCAAGTACCTGGTGTGCAGCATCCCCTGCAATGCATTATCCCCTCTTCCTGTCAGTGCTTACAATCCATCATCTCTGCTATGTGTATGCAGAAAGAAAATAAAGATTTTGGTGTGTCTCTAACTCTCTTGCCTCCAGCTTCCATCTGGCAGCTGGTGTTTTGCCTTTCCACTAGCCTCTAGTGGTTTTCCTGTGAAGTCCAGCTTTCAGCAATTGGTCTATAGCCCAGGGACTGTACAGGGCCAGTTTTATTCTGCATTTACCTGAAAATGTGGTACAAAACCTGGACAGGGTGTATCCCAGCTGTAGCCTCTTTCCCAGCTGAAGACAACTCACCTGTCCTGCTCACAGCTTCTGCCATCTGCTTTCCCCACTGAGAAGGAAACAGGGTAAGATCAGTGCAGCAACATTTGCCAGCTAAATTTCATCTTTCCCAACAACAGAGCAAAGTTTGATTCACACCTCCCTCTGCCCCTTTTTTTCTCTTTTTAAATTATTTGATCCCCCTTACCCAGCCTGTAATCACTTATTTGAACAGGCCAATTATCCCACAGCAGCTCATGACAATAGTTACATTTCAGTTCTCAGCAGTGGAAGTTGCCAAGTTCTCCTGCTCATCAGCCAGGGTTCCTCCATTGATACAGCAGTAGGCTTTACATTTTTTCTCTTCACACTTACCAGGTTGGTTTAAATTTGTTCAATTTGTTCTGAATTAGAGCTTGGATTCCCCAGTGCTACTTCTACCTGGAGGGGAATCCAGCCATAAGGATTAGCATCTCTTACCACAGTCTTCCCACCATGTTTTGCAGCCTACCATTCCAAAAACCCCCATCCTGTAAAATTATATGAATTACATAGTAGTTAATAGATTGCCTCCAATATTTTCTTCTTTACAGTCTGCAGGCTGAACACTTGGATTTCTCATTTCTTCAGTGTTTTTTTCCCTCAGATTCTCCTTTTGCTCATGATCCGATATTGATCCTGAGGAACCTGTAAACTGAGCCCCTAAACCCTCCCACTGAGAAAAAGTACAATGAAACTACACTTGGGAAAGCAGCACAAGCCCCAAGCCTTTCCAGCTGTGTGTCCAGCAGATACCTTCTCCCTAGAGGACCATGTTTAAGCCCAGAATTCCTTGTTGCAGTTGGCTTCACTAGTGACCATCAGCTACTGCTTTTTGAATGTGGCTCTCAATTCCTGAATTTGCCCTTTTGCCTTCTCTTTCTGCTGAGTCCTCAAAGAAAAGAGTAAGGGCAGGAAGGGACCAGGTCTGATGATGGACAGGAGGATCCTGCTCTGTGTGAGCTTAGGCTGGCAGATTTGATGTGCAGCTCCTGCACACAGAGCTCTCCCAAAATCCAAGGGTATGACATATAGTCCTTGGGGGTTTAAACCCCCATTCATGTCTTTCAAATGCACAGCTGCTTACCTCAAATTTACTTCCTTCGGTTCAGGTGCATGCCCAGGTTTTAGGGGGCCTGATTGTCCATCCCTTCAGCCTGCTCATCCACTCCAAACTCCTTCTGCCCCCCTCAGCAATGTTCCCCGGTGTTCATCCCAACATCTCAGCTGGATCCAGGTACTCTCCAGCCCTCTCCTGGAAGCTGCCCCACAGAGAAGGGAAGGCTCAGGAAGCTGCTGTGGTGGGACTGGTTTTCTTCTGGCCATCACCAAGAGCATTTGCAGAACCCACCTGAAGCTCAACAACCCACTGGGCTTCTCAAAGCAGCTCAGGTCCCGTTCTCTGGCCTCGGCAACACCAACCTCCCTGTGCTCGGGCTCCAAACAGCTTTTCCACACATCCCAACCTGCTCCTCTCTCTCCACAGCAGCCAAGTCAGTCTCCTATGGCCCAAGTACAAGAACCAAGGTCACCTGCTCAGCTGACTGAGAAAATCCTGCCTCACTGAGCTCTGCAGGAGCCAAGGGTTGTTTTTCAATCCTTCCCGTGGCCTCCTGGCTTTTCCCTCTGTGCTGAACATCACCAGCTCCACCTTGTCCCCACATTTCTTGGTGCCAGGCTGCCCTCCTGCCCTGTGGTTCCATTTGCCTCCTCTCACCTGTGTCCCTTCACGGTGGGAGTGGCTAAGGGGGCCTCCACAAACCCTGCTCTTGATTTCACATTTCACACCCCACTGCTCCTCTTTGGGGAAGGAAATGTATCCTTTTTCTTGTTTTTTTTTTTTTTTTTTTTTTTTTTTTTATTCTCCCCCACTTCTCCATTTCCATCCCAGTCTTATTCCTGTCTGTCAGACTCATGGCTCTGCTTTCAGCTCTGTTCCTCCCTTTCTTCTTGGCCTCATCCTGTGCCATGTCCATCCCATGTGTCAGACCCCATTTCCCTTCCAGTGAGTGATTTGACTCCAGCTGCCTCAGAGACTATTTATTTTAACAGGTACATATCCCTCAGTACACTGAATTAATATACCTGCTTATCTCTTCTCCCAGAGATAATTTTGTACATTGTAAATTAAACAGGGGAAGTCAGAAGCCAAAGGAATAGATTTATTTTTCAATGCTCTCAGTGGAAGGCCCTGCAAAGGTACATTTCACAGCACATATATAATTGAATAGATGATTAGTGAAACAGCTGGGGCAGTGGAACAGAAATAGAGGTCCTGTAATTTGTCGAGGCAGTTTGTTGGTATGGCTGGAAATCACGTCCCAGCTCTTCTGCAAAAGCCTTCCTGTAAACCAACCCATTTTCTTACCAGTTCATTGGCTCCCTGCACACTGCTTTTTGTTTCCCATTGTTTCAGAGTAGCTGCAAATGCACATTGTGCTGGGAGGGACAGGGCTGGAAGCACAGGCATGTGCAATTTCTTGTTCTTGGTGTGAACACAAAAGCCTGCAGGGAAATTTCCCTGCCTTCTCCTGGCACTGCCCCTTCCATCAGCAAAGGGGTCAGGGTAAGGTCTCCTGAGTCAACTGAGGCTCTTGAGTCAATGAACAGAGAAAGCTGGGCTTGTGTTAAGAAATTTTTATTTGTCCTTTGGATCTGTAATGTAAGCACATAAAATTACAAGTGGAAGAAACATCATGCCACAAAATTGCATAGAATTTTTACAAAAATGTGAATTATGCCTCTGAAACAATCATAGATTGAGGAACCGAAAAAATATGTACATGTTAACTGGAATATTTCATCCTACTCTGAAAGCAAATCATCAAGGACTAATCAATCACAGATACTATTAATACAATGTACAAGAGCAACACTGATTTCAAAGAAAGGCAAGCAATGATGTCCCTTTAGTTATCTGTCAGTGAATGTTTAGCTAATACATGAGCATTAATTAACATAATTATGAACATGTTAAGTCTAAAATGTCTGGCCTTCATTAGAATTTTTAAAATTCTGTTTATACTGCCAAAACCAAGCTATTTTCAGTAGTGTAAAGATATCTGAAGTGCACGACCTAATTTAATATAGACAGCTCTATTCTATACAGCAGAAAGTCCACGATACAGCATTTCCACACATTCAACACGGAACAAGGCAAATACATAAAAGGCACAAGACTTGCACATCATAAAGACCCTTTTTTCATTATCTTACTCTAGTTCAAGTAATATCAATATTAAATGATATCGGTTTCACTGAAATAGTTTGAACGATGCAAGATGTACAGGATTCCACACTACCTTACACCTGCAGAAAGTGGCACTGTACAGATATAAAAAAATGTGAGTACAGGAAATGGTCAAATACAAACGTACTGTAAAATGACTACAGCTGATAGTATATTTAACCCAACCAGTCTATTTATTTCTTGTTAAATATAAACAAAAGGTTAATTGGTATTTGCCCGAGCTTCTTTGAAGACTGTGGCGAATTCCTGGCTCCTCTGACATCCCCGGGAATATCACAGATTCAGAGGAGCCAGGACTTTCCCAAAAAGCCTGCGCTGTACAACGGTTTCTATAATGCAATAGTTTCAGTTTTAGTATGAACACTGCTATCAGTTTATTCTTGTAATAATTTAGACAATACGTCATTTTAACTTTATAAAATGCAGCATTTATATCTCGACTACATTTTCAATGAGTGATTAAGATTGATTTCAAAGTGCAAAACTAGGATTAGCAGAGGAGTCACCTTTCCTAGCGTTAAGATGAAAGTCAGATTTTTGAATTCCATGTGCATTGATTTCATCATCATAAATCAGGACAGTTTAATTCAAAATATGATCTCCAAACAATGTGCAATTTTTCTTTCTTTCTGCTCTAAGTTTAAAAAGGAAACATCAAAATACTGTTTTCCAAGATTTGAACTTATATCTATATACACACCACTATTTAACTGAAAACTTAAGCTTGATTTGTATTTTATTGCTTAAATTTAAATAAAGTAAGTTACTTTAAGTACTAAAATCCTGAGGGAATGGAAGTAAGATAACTTAACTGTTACGATGTATTAAAATGCCTCCCTATTAATTGATTGCTTTCTCCGATTGCTGTTTAATCCTAAGTAAGGCCCTGATCTCACAAACGTGAATGTGGATGTTATTCCCATCCCAGCTCCTGAGCCCCGTGGTGCAGGAAAACACAAATTTGCAGGATCAAGTGTCTCGAGGGCAATCTGGGGCTTCTGAGCTGGTTCCTCCTTTGCTCCAAGGCACCGCTGCCAAGGAGGGAAGGATCGTGCACTGGCCCAGGTACAAATCCCAATCTGTCTGAGGTGTTTGGTAATTCTGATTTCTGTTAGGATGGGAATCCAGAGAACAGCATTTCTTTACCTTTTCAAATATCCTGACTTTCACAATGTCTTTCTGTCATCTGATAGAAATTTCTCAGAATGTGCTGTTGCTTCTCTCATGCATATCATACAGTACACTAACTTTGATTGTTCTTATTTTAACAAGTCAGTTAAACAGATTAATATACATTTTTAAATAACAGTGGTCAGGTTTTTATACTTTGCTTTTAGATTTTAGACCTTAGTAAAACTGAGCCTCAGTCTTAAAAATAATGGAAGATTCTGTTAGATTTCAAATACTGTAGTCTTAAACATTTTATCATCCTATCAAATTCAGTAAGCTTAAAATATGATACTTAAAATCAATACTTTCGAGTCTGCAAAATATATATCAAATTTATATTCTAAAACTACTTTGATTTACAACACTAACACCACAAAAAGAATTCTATGATTCCATGATTATTCTACAGCAGTATAACCCAGATGTTAGCTCTCGGAAAGATTCTCCCTACTCACGGATCCCTGAAACATTTCATTTGGCCAAGAGACCACATCAACTTCAAATAGCAACATGCTGTGTGTGTATATAGACAGATGTGTGTGCACATATAGCTATATATAAATATATATATACAAACATATATGCACTCACATGGTGTAACAAACACAGACGGACACAGACACTGACAGTCTCCACGCGGATTCTTCTCTCCGTTCTCCTCTCGTCCCCACAGTTCCAAGAATTTTCAGCAGCAAATATATGTCTCTCCATGGGATAAACATAATATCAATACAGCAAGCCACCAGTGCTTGCAGAGCTAAAAAGGATTCAATGTTTCAGTGCAAATGTAAAAGGATGGTACAGCTGTCAAGGTGCAGTTATAAAGAAGGAAACAAATATGATTAAGTACTGTTGTAATATTCGCCAGGATCTCTATTAGTTTGGAGCACTTTGCACTAGCACTCCAAAAGGAAATCTGCACACATTTGTCTCTGTACAATACACTGGTCTTCATTAAACATTCTTAACAGTGAACGTGGCCATAAAATTACCCATTGTAAATTGGCCAAAAAAAAAAACAAACCAAAGAAAAATAAAGAGAAGAGAGAGGTTAACATATTAATTTTCCCATTACAACTGCACTAAGCTTTAGAATAATAATCAGATGAAGAATGAGAATGAAGACCTTTGCAGAATACTTTTTATAAAATGTTCCTTTGGGGAAATGTGCACTTGAATGCAGATTCCTCCTGCCTCCCGAAGCGCTCCGGCGGCAGCTCACCCCGGGAGAGCGGAGACGGGCAGTTGGGAACGGTGCGCTCCGGCACACGGATTGTTTCTTGGGCAGTTAAAAAGTAGTATCAAACACTTTTTCTTGATTATCTTCTTCCAATTCCTCTTCACTTTGTGGAGGTTTATGATTTGATTTTCCACTGTCAGATGCCAGGGAAGAGGGGGCAGAACTGTGGTCTCCATCTTCACTGATTTTCCCTTTCATGGCTTCCTGTACGAACTCCAGAATTTCCAAAGGCAGTCTTTTGAATTTGTCTTGATATTCCTGATCAAGTTCCACCTGCAACTACAATAAAAGAGACAAGCTGTCTTCAGGTGTATCTGATGTGACCAGTTCTACAGGATGGGGAAAAGTACCACACCAGGCAGGAGGGGAATTAACAAGGCATTTTTGCACAACTCAAGAACATATTCCCTTCTTTCCCGTATTAGCACCACGCATCCAAAGTGCCTATTAATTTCCATGCAGTCATTGCAAAGCTGGAGGAACGTGCAGTCATAGGGCTGGTTTTGGGTACCATCCTTGGGTACCCAAATCCTTCAAATACACGTGGATTTAACCGTACTGGTGTCCATACTCCCAGTGGCTTTGACAAGACCCCATTCAGGTGTTGTATGGATCACAGATAAGCCTTTGAAAGGGCAAGGCCTTCATTGAGCTTCAGGTAGTTAATCACACATCAAACACACCACAAACGTTGCTCTGAGAACAATAAAACAGCTTTTGCCAGATTTCTTGGGTTGGAGAAACCATTAGGAAAAAGTCAGTTGTCAAAGGGAGTCAGAGAGGGAGGGAAAACACATTAAATTACATTTCTTAGGGCTAGATCATGGAAAGTTACATTATTGGATTAATGCAGAATGTGTCTTGGACATTACTGGGGAAAAAGTGTCATTTCATCAACAGGATGCAAAAGGCATGCAGAAAGAAATCTGGCTATCAGTCTTCAGGAAGCAGTGGGTCCTTTCCCAGTATTTATTAGTACAGCCTTTGTTTTTAGTGCCCATATTAGGATTTGCATGATCCATTATTTAAAAAACATTAATGTGTATCAAAGTTTCAACTGAAGACAAAGCCAATTTTTTCATCATGACCAATATGAGCACAGCAGGAAGCAAAAGGGGTGAGTTCCAAAGCCAGACCCGCTCCATCTGTTCGTCCATCCATCCATCCATCTACCCACCTTCTTCAAATGAGGGAGTCAGGTTCTGCTAACTGTAGCTGCAGCAGTTTTGCAATAGTTTCTTAGGCAATTATGTTTTTAGCTATGTCTTTTCCCAGGATTTCCAGGATAAAGGTGCTAGGAATTCTGATCCTTCAGCTCTGGGACTGAGTCTACCCTGTGCAGTTTCAGGTCTCCTTCACCCCACTGCAACAGCTCTCAATAGGCAATGCAAATTTTCATTGAATGTTATGGCCTATCCTAGTCTTACCATCCTTGACCTGTCCACAGACACCATGTGACTCTATCACTACCCCTCCCTCTGAGCCCTTCCAATCCCATTCCCCATGCTTCTGTCCTGGTTTTCATCCTGCATCTCTGACTTTATTTTTGTGAGGCCTCTTCTTCTTTCTCCTGATGTGCAAATCAATGTCCTTAGCTCACCCGGTCTAGTTCTACATTCCTTAATTAGACAAATTCTGCAGCTTTTCTTCCTCAAGATCTAAGATCTATTCTTTTTCCTTTTGCTTTCCCTGCTAAAGCTCTTTTCCTGCCTTCCTTCTGGCAATTTTCCTGATGTCATGGCCTCAGTCTTCCACCTAGGATAAAAACCAAGTCTGAGGCACAAATGGTTCCATTATAACACACTCTGCCTCTAAAATATATATTCCTATCAGCTAAAAATATATGGTTGTCACTGTGTTAGTTAATCATTATCATAACACTCTTCTTCTTTTCCTGAACCCCCTTTATTTTGTCTGGTTTTATGTCTAGATACAAATTTTCTGAAGAGGATCTTCCTTTTGTCTCCATTTTGCAAACACTTCCACAAGTACAGGCATCATCAGACAAACAGTGCCATAGGGTGGCTGGTGGAGAAAAGTGAAAAAATGATGCTGATCCTCCCTCTCTGCCCTGCTCATCACAGCCCCAGGACTCCACTCCTGCTGCCCAGGGAGCTCCTTAGCCCCCAAGAGATCACATCTGCACTGGCTGGAGTGTTGGCAGCACAGCACTCATGTAGGTCACACTACAAAACCAAAGATTAAATTCTAGGCTAAAGGTCTTCCTTCATGGAAGTTGTGCTTGGGGTTACAGTTCATGGCTAAATACCTGCACTGCTTAAAAACACAGGAGTGTCCAAGGCAGAGATGAGCTGCTGCATTTCCCCCACCTCACTGTCGTACACACCATTTGTGAGTTTTGGGCACCTCAGGTATAGAAGGAGGTGTGTAGTATCATAAGTCAGGGAAAGGTCTCCTGGGTCTCAACTGCCTTCAGAATCTCGATTTGCTTAATGAGGTTTAAAAGCAAAAGAAATATTTTAAATCCCTCAGCAACTGAACGTTATCTGAACCCAGTGCAACCATAAGCATGTTGTTAGATAACAATTGTGTCTAATATTCTCCTAAAGCGCCTCCAGTGGCTAATCCCCCTAAGTGGAGTGTTTAATGGAAATGACATCAATCTGGAGCTACCTCTCTGTCTCCAGAGACAGTCTATATAGATATCTAATCATGAGCAGGTTGACATTAGTTGAGAAGGAGCAGACAGCAGACAAGGAGGGTTGATTAAAACTGCATCAGTAAAAATTAGTTTTCTTTTCGACTCCAAAGCACTGTCAGTTCTTCCCCTTGCTCAGCGTCCGACAAGCCCCTCAGATCCCATCCATTCCCTGGCCCCCAAACTACCACACAAGGTTAAAGAAACAGGTTGCCTGCTTAAAACCAGCTGCCCCAAAGAAATCCAGCTGTTTTTCTTCTAAAAGCCTCAGTGTCCCTCTATTTATTCTGTACTTTTACAGGGACATTACAGTTTGTGGCAATGAATGGAAAGCTGCCCTCCCAGCAGCAGCAGTACCCACACATATCCCTCATTTGGGTGGCTGATGGCAAGACAAGGTGCCATGTCAGTGTACGAGTAAAAACCTCTCTGCTCAACCAGCATCTCACCAGACTCCACCCCAGAGTGGCCTTCTCACTCAGTTTGCTGTCCCCTTGGGTAGCTTCCCATCACAAGTCCACCGACCCCAATTTCTCTGCTCTCTAGCTACTAAACAAGGTGACCTACACTTGCTGTTAGGATTTTGGAGTCAGACAAGGGGGGGAATGAGATCGAGGATTAGACGGGCAGATCATTATCTGGACCACTGTCCTCATTAACATGTAACAACCTTCTTCCTTCTGTTATCTCACTACCTGCCCTCTTATAGATCCTCTGTCCTCTTCTTAACCCACAACAAAAACAACACAAATGTCACCTCCATGTAGCTTTAGTGTCCAACATCTGGACACTATTTCTTATTGAGGTAGATCTCACTTCCATGTACTTTACTGACATGCAGTGAGTTAAAAGTCAGAGCCACTGTTAGGTGTTTGCAATGAGGTCCTTGGGGACAGGAGATGAATGTGTTAGTCACTCTTAATGGCTGTGGCCAGAAGCTCTTGAGCGTGTGCTTCCATCTCCTACCTCTTCCATCTCCTCCTCTGTTTTTACCCAACAGTGCAAGTTAAAAAATGCCAGCTGGCGCTCACCTCAGCTTTACACAAAAACTGCCCTGGACAAACAGCACCATCTGCACCTCGAGTCCAACCAACACAGCCCTGAGCTGAGGGACAGGACACGAGCAGGGCTTTACAGGTGAGCTGTAAAGAGCTCCTGGTGCCCAGCCAGCTGCCCAGCTCCCTCATGAATTGCAAGAGATCACGTTCCCTCCCAATTCAAAGGGTTCTTTGGCATCCTCAGCTACAACTGCTTTCCAAAAAGGTCATCAGGCAGGGAAAGGCCTTGCAGCCCTTCCTTGGAACGTGGGAGGGGACAATGATTATGGTTGTTCAGCTTAAAGCAAGGGAAACACACTCAGAAAAGGAAACAGATGGTATTATTAAAACTATTTACATTTATACCTAGCTGTTACTATTAGAACTCCCAAATGAACAGCACTAAAAGCAGTGACTGTGATCAATCAAGGATTACAGAAGCAGAGGTTGTGGGTTTAGACGCTCCTGACCAAGCCCCTGTAGACTCTTGCATGCTTGCAGTGATCTAATGAACTCCTGTTTCGAGCAAGATCCAAAACAAAGCGGTCACGTGGGAAACGAGCTGTGCTGCCAGCACAAGTGACCAGGAGGCCTTTGAGACAGGAGGTGGACACAGCTGGCCCTCACAGCCCCGCTTCCACCTCACCCCTCCCTGCACTCCGGCAGCCCACGGGAAAAGGAAACCCAGGGGAAACACGTCCAGCCCGTCTCCCTTCCTGCAACACCTTTGAAGTCCTGGATGTGAACATTGCTGCTCCTTCCCCTTGTACCCTGAGCGTGGCCTTTTGGAAGCCACCAATGCAAAGGCTTTCCAAACCCTTCCGTCCCCACACGGCTTGGGGACACCGCATGCTTGGCCTGTGACCTCGCAGCATCCTTCTGCTGCTGTAACATCTTATCCGGTGCAAAACCAACCCGCTTCCACCCGCACTGGGATTCATTCCAGCTCACGTGGGTTTTTAAAAATATATTTGCAACTCAAAAATAATGTAAGAGCACTACTTAAAAGGCATCTCAAGAATTAATCTTCAGCCAAAAACCTTTTGAGAAAGTTATGTATGAAATACAACCAGTTACACATTTTGGTGAAAAAAGCCCCACCAAAACACAGTTTTGCTGAAACAAAAACATTAATTTTGGCCATATTTGTTTTGATGAAATTCTTCCACTGAGAAGATTCGACATGACTCCAAATAAATGACTTTTTAAGTCTCAGGTTTTTCCATTCTGATGGGAATTTTTCTCTAAGGGCAGCTTTTTGAGCTTGGTGTTTCTGTTATATCTCCTTTTAAATTTATCTTATTTTGTTTTCCTGATGACTTTCTTTCCCTGAATGATGCAGTGAATTATGAATGGAAAATTATTCGAATATCCTGGCTCAACGATTTAGGTAAAAATAGACTCCGAGGACTAAATAGTTCAGTATCTCCAACAATCTCTGACATTTCCAACAGTAAACTCTATTCTCAAGGTTTTTTTCACAATTTTTGAGTTAAGATTTCAAATGTGAGACATTTTAAAGTTGTGTTATTTCTCCTTGAGGCAGAGTGCAGCAAAATATATACAAAAATTACTCTTTTGGGATCTGATTGTTGCATTTACTCACCAGTTGAAATGGGATACTCATTGGTACCCATAATTACCGTGGCACTGCCCACATGCAGGATGTTATTTAATTCCACATGGACAGTGTCTGTTCTTTTTGTTTTACTGATGAGAAGCTCAACAGCATTCGTTTCTTCTGTGCAATTTCAGCAGAATGTATTTTGACAAGAGGCAGTAACTGGTCACTGCACCATTTGTAACCAAAGGGGGGCTGCAACCTCTCCAGGGAATTTCTGCTCAGCAAAGCTCCCGTTTTCCTTATCACGTGCCATTGGAAATGTTTATTTTGTTAACACCAGCAACACTGGTATTTTCAGTGGTCAGTGAAACCAGATTGCAACAGCAACAATGGGCTGGGATTGGGGCCCCTTTCTCTCTCCTCCCCTCCTCTAAATCTGCTAAAGCTACAAATACTTATTTTTCTTCCTGCAAATATTTGACCCGTGTGCCTAAAGATAATTTTAAATAGAGGATTTGGGGCTTTAAAGCCTGCATCAGACAACAAATATGCATAATGTCAGCGACCTCAATTTAGCTTCCAAAATAGCACATAGAGGACTCCCAGATTAAGGGTACAGAGAGCAAGAAGGCTGCTGTTCCTCTGCTTTTCATTTTCAGAGCTTACTTAATTAGAAAGCCATTCTGGAGGGATACAGCATTAAAAGACATATAAGTAGCAAGAACTGTTAAAAGCAGATGGAGGCTCAGTAACAGGGAGAGTGAAATTGAGGAACAGAGCTCAGGGATCAAGTGATTTATAGGCAGCAATTTTTGTTTAATTGGAAACAGTAGGAGCTCCTTATTAAGGACCATGTTACTCCCCCCACTAAGCAGATTTCTGCTGGGAAGGCAAAGGAGTAAGCACTGCTCAGATGTCCTCATGCCTCAAGGCCACAATCCCTCTGCAGCACTCGGCTGGAGACCTCCCTGCCCTCTGTCAGAACGGCCCTACGACAGCAGCTGGGAACAGCAGGTTCTCAGGACGCTGTTTGCCCAGACCTGGGGAAGGAGTTTACTCTGCATGTGCAGAGAGCACCTAAATGCTCCTTTTTTTTCTCCCAGCGACACCAAGGGATGTGCCAAAATATTAACATTTGAGCTTAATACAGTTTAAGGACAACATTGCTAACCCTGAGATGAAACTATTCAGGTAGACAGGGTTTCTCTCAGAAGATGTGGGAGTGTGGAATCATTGAAGGGAGCCTAAGGGCACTTGGTATCTGAGGTGGCATGAGGAACAGCATGGCACCAGGTAAGCAACAGCGGGAAATGTCTTCATGCTGACTGGAATGCTCCCGTTAATGACTCCTGTTCTCAGACAAGGACATCTCTGCATTTTCAAACAATGCTTACTTTCCAGACCAAGAGAGACACCAGGCACACCGATTCCTGGATTCCTTCTTTGCTTCCCTACCTGAAGGTGATGCTCCCCTAGGCCTTCACACAAGGTCATCAGGCCAATCTCACCACCCCACAAAGCCTCCCTGCTGTCATCCTGAGAGCAGGGCCGCTGGCTCAGGTCTGGTTCTGCTCCATTATTGCCCCTCTGCCTTCCCATGCCAACAAGCTGCACAGTCCAGACACTCTCCTTGAAAAACATCACCTGCAATCACCTGAAGTGCATCCCAAGGCACGGAGTGGGTTACAAATCCCTGTTAGCTCCCCTTGTACAGACACTTCCCTTCCCACTGCCTCCCTTATCTGCAGTGTTTCAGCTCACTGTCTCTTCCTATTGGAGCCAAGGTGGTTTGCTCTGCCTCCCCGAGGGTACAAGTCCCCACATAAATGAGTCCCTTTAATATCTGCTGTCTCAAGGCACTAGACTGTAACCTTGGGGCCTCCATCAATCTGTGTCTCTGCCTTTATTAACTGCAACCTCAATTAAACCAATGGGACTGCAAGGAACCCTGGGCGCCCGGATTTTAACATTTATGAGGCAACTCATATCTACCTTCTGTGTAGTAAACCAACATTTGCTCCAATAACTGATTAAAAATAAACATTTGGGTGGTGAGATTGCCCATCAGTGCTGCCCAGGCTATACACATATTAAACACACCTGTACAGTATTTCTGCTGAAACCTTCTGGTCTCTGGGTTAGAGAAGGTCCTTACAGCGAAAGCCTAAACTGGTGATTTTTTCCTACTGGCAATTGTATTATTAGCAGCAATTTCAGATCTCTGGCATTTTCTTTAAAGAAATTACTTAAAGAAAAGGCTTGTACTGAATTCTGTGGGAGGAATTTCTTCACAGTAACTTGTTTCCTGTTTCTTCAAAAGTAAGGCAGTTTATTCTCATGCAAAGCCCTGCTCTGTGCCTTCTGAGCTGCATACTTGGAATTACTCCTCTTTCTGATGATTATTTCATGTAACAATTTGCTTTTGTGGATAAAATGCTTTCTTAAGCTGTCAAGTGGCTCTTAGACAACTCCATAAAAGCATGACCTGTGCACCTCATGATCCATATGAATAAAAGAATTTGAGCTGGAATGAACAGGAAAAATAAAATCCCCTTTCTATGGGCATTTTCAGGGTAGTTTCTGAGATTCTGTTCTTTTTCATCATCACTAGAGTAAGTTATCTTCACTGTAAGCAAAGGAGAATCTGCTCAGTTTCAATGCAATAAATCCAGAGAAACTCCCCTGAAGTATCATCTATCAGCAGATACCGCCCTTAATTTATTGGGGTGGATCCAGGATAAATAACTTGAGTGACAAAGCTCAAATAGAGCTCCTTAGCTGGTCCTTTTTTAAAGTGCTCTCCATATTTTGGATACTGCAAAACAAGCAAACAACAAAAAAAGTCAGTGCAGCCATTACCTTCTAATAAATGATGTTTTTCACTTCCACGATGCCTCCAAGGCAGCCTGTAAACAGGCAGCTGACTGTCCAACAGCAAAGGCCTTCCAAGAGTAGCAGTATTGTAATTCTCATCTCAAGAGGTCATGACAGTCCCTTGGAAACTCATTTAAAATGACATCTTGAGGTTCCAACAGCAACAATATATTCCAGAAATATTCCAAACCCCGGACGGACCAGAGAATGTGGGACTGAGCCAACACCAAGGCAGCAGAGCAGGATGTCCCCAACGGGCCATGGAATCTGCAGGGCCACTTAATATTTATTGTGTTTTGCCTGAAAGTGGTGTTGCCCCACAAAGTGAGAGATTCTAGCAATTTTTGAAAGAGGAGGGACAAGAAAACAAACTTTCAGGTGCTTAAGCCCTCTGGTGTGAGGGCTCAGGAGCTCATGAAGTACAGATCCAAAAAAAAGGTGGTGGAACCCACAGCACAGCTTTTGGGGCTCACCTAAACTGAACTCTGTATTCAGTTGAACAAAGCACTTTCCAGTCTCTCATCTCCCCCTTGCTAATAGGTAATTACTGTGTTGCCTGTGTCTGACTCTTGGCAGGACACTTCTAACAGGCCACATCAGTGTCACAGAAAATTCCCTCTGAGCACAGAGATTTCTCCTCCAACATGACAATAAAAAGGAAGTAAATAACCTCTTGCTCTGTGTCTCTCCAGTGGCATCACTGTGCTCCTCAAAGCAAAAGGAATAGCTCACCCTATGATTAAGTCTGGCACCTCCTTTCACTGTCATACCCTGCTCTGCCCTGACTCTTGAGTCTATTTCGAGTGGCAAGAGCTCCAAACACACAGTGAGGGCTGTGCATCTTCAGACAGCACCTTTCTTAAGGTACACACTCACTGTGATTTCCCTGCCACTGATAATTGTCAAGGAGCTGCATGGAGGTTTAGGAGTAAGCCATCATTAGCTCAGAAATACTCACACTGATAAAGCCTCTGCTGCACTTTGAAGTTTACCTTGCTCTGACTGTGGCTTTCCATGCCAGAGAGACTCTGCAGGATGGAGTCCCACTGAAAAGTCTGCTTGGAAAATTACTGAGCACTCAGTCCTTCTCCTAATATCTTGTTAAAAATGAATGTTTTAGACTAGAAAGCAAGCACACTCTGAATAAAGATCAAAGCCTTCGAAGTTTCTTTGAAAATCTTTTCAAGTAGTTGCAGTTCTATAGTCCCTTGTAACAGCAAAGGCTATTCCTAAATATTTCCTAACTCATCAATAACATGAATCTGGCTTCCTCTTTATTATTAGCAGAGATTTTTGCATTGACTGTCCCCAAATAATGAGGCAATTTAGTGACAGACCCATTATTTTTTAACATAACAGGCTAATGAAAAAGAATCCATTCAGAATCTGGCAGAAGTTTAACAGTGGAGACAGAGCTGCTATCCCTCGTTTTCCATCTTCCAGAAACGATGGCTCAGTATTTTGGCCTTTGTACTTCCAAGTGCCAGGGAAGTTTTGAGGCTGGGTTTAACAATGACAAAAAGCTGGGACCCAGTTCAAACTTATGTGCTGATGTATATGTTCATTATTATCTAATGGCCATCAAATGGAGATGGATCATTGCTACTGGGGACTGAGTCTGGGAAGTTTATGGCTGCTCTGTGTTTATATCCTATGATTATCTTCACATCCCTCTACTTCCACCATGAGTTCATCCATATATCCACACTTCTCATCATTTCATGCTGTATTACACAACACACTTGTTTTTTTTAACTTGAGAAGCAAAATTAGTGTCGAATTTTAACTGCAACTATTAAAAACTTCAGAGCTTAATGTAAAAGCAACACTGCCCAGTGCTTCAGCCTAATTAAAAATAGCCTGAAGGGTTTTACTTCCTGATACTACAATGAGCTTTAAAGGAAAAAACCCTCCTCTTGCTGTCTGTACTGCTATTACTGGATTAAGCAGTACTATGCAGTAGGAGGTTGACTGAGCCATCCTGATGATTAAGTTCAAGGGATTAATATTTCAGTTCAGTTGTTTTTCATTTAAACATTTTCTCCCAAGTTCATATTAACGCTGACTGCTGCAAACTTAGGCAACTTTCTAATTAGCCATCAAGTTTAAATGACCCATGCAAGAAAACTTTGTTTCAGTGATGTTCAGCAAGCATCCCACAATGCAAAAATCGACATATAAGGTAATTTCATCAAGACAGATCAACAGGACAAAGTCCATCCCCCTGCTGCCCAGAGCAGCTTGAACTCATGCCTGGTAAAGCACATACCCAATGTTCACTCCAGTCTACAGGACAGTGATTGGCTTTAATGGGGTTTGGATTTACAGTTTGGATCCACAACCACACCAGTACAGATGCAAACAGACCAGATCAAGCGAAGGAACTGCTGGCAAAAAAGGGCATGGAGTGTGTGCTTCTGATCCAGCAGAGATCTGGGGGTAACCGTGATCTGCCTCACAAAGGAGGGGTGCAAAATTGTGTTTCAGTGGCTCAGGGTTTTCACCTGAAAATCACTCCTTTTTTCAGTTTAAACCAACTGCAAAGTGTGAAGGAGTCTGGGAAAAGGGACCAGGTTGCTACTTAAAATCCAAGCCTGTTCCAACAGACAAGAGATAACAACTTCCCGGAGAGAAGGGCAGATGCCTTTCTCATGTGCAGACCTTGCTCTCTCTGTGCATGACCTGATCTGGGTTTCTGTCCAGCACCTGAGCTCCATGAGGAAAGGAAACTGCTGAGAGAGGGTGTTTCTCCCTGCTAGTGCTTATTCTGGGTGAGGAACTGCCCCCCTGCTCATGCTGTGACCCAAGCAGCCTCCCACCCTCGTCTCAGGTGTGGTGGGATATGTCCAGCGAGGAACTGTGACAAAATGTGTGTCCCAGGGCCTGTGTGTGAGGCTGTGCCATGGAACACTTTCCGTCTTGCCAAGCAGGAAGCTCTCCTGAGCACATCTCCTAAAGAGATTGCCATTGAGTTCTGTGGGCAGACCTTGCTGTTGCCAGCAAAAGGGATACACTAATTCCTTAGAAGCCAGCAGAGACAGGAGGATAAGGGACACCACAGCTTTAAACTTCCTGTGAATCCATTCCTCTGGGGCCTCCCCCACACCTCAAGTTTACTACAGGAACCCTGAGCTTTTCACTGACATCACTGTGAGCTGGATCCAGTCCCTGGCTCCTCTCCTCCTGAAGTTAATACAGTTCATCAAAGTTCAGTTCACCAGAGGGTCAAGCCTGAACTGAGATGAATCTCATGGAACTTCACTAAGCCCTTTGCTTTTTTTTCCACTGAGAGGCATGCCATCAAAATGCCTAGCATGATCCCCCTAGAGCTCCACTTTGTCTTCAATCTGATTTCATTTATGTGTAGCACTGTTGGTAGCTTCTCCCTTGGAAAGGCTTTGCACCACACAAACCCTCATTTAAGAAAAAAACCCACTAGCAGTAGAACAAAACCTTTTTCCATTACAAGAACTTATCTTTTTAATGCTCTATCAGTGTTTTATTATTATTTCAGTACTTGACATCTTCCAAAAGCATTAAAAAGTTCTTGAGAGGTCTTACAGCTTTACAGTGCACTCTCTGATGTCAATTCTGATCACAATCTAGCTGAAGATAAGTTTAATGAACACTAGAAAAATAAAGGCCCTTCATAAGTGATCAAATGATTTGAAGAAGCAAAAGAGTACTTTAAAAACCACGTGCTTCTCGTTTTAGAGCCCTATTTTAAGAATGTCTAGAGAACACATCTCTGTTGAGGATAACAGGAATTCATATGGAACTTAGGGAATATTTATTTCAAATGATGGTAGACAAGTATCAGAAATGAATGAGATTATTAACTTGCAAAAACACCTTTCAGAACAATAACTATAAAATGTCATCTTTTTCCCATCTTGTGGAAATCTATTTAGTATTAGAGAAATATAGACAGACATTAGATTTAGCGATGGTGAGTGAATAATAAAATCATCTGCTACTCTAAATAACAGTAAAAAGATTATTCTGAGTTAGTTACAGAAGTTCTTCCTAAAAAATTCTTATCACTTACGTTATTTAAACTTTCTTACATATCAATTAGTTTGAAATAATAAGTCTTTAGGCTATCCATTAATTGCAGCACTGTTGGCACGATCTGTATTTAAAATTATGCAATGAAAATTAAGCTGAAGCACCAAGCTGTCTTGGCTAACAAAAAAGATTTCCTCAGCCCTTCGGATAGAGAAGGAGAGATAATGGGGGCACTGAATTCACAGGAGAACTCTTTCTCCGTTTACAATTCTCTCCTGTCACACACTGACACTCCCAGCTCGAGAATCCCCGTGTTTCACTTGCAGTGTTGCTTTTGCAGTGCATCCATTTTCCCATCGATCGGCACGGCTGCTCGCAGGCTAACGGGAAAGGAGCTCCCGTGATTAATGCACAGGAAAGGCAGCACCACGCAGAACCTGGAGGAGAGCTGCTCCAGGAGATTCTGCACAGCATAATTACAATGCAACGGATGGGGAATTTAAATCGTTGAGTTACCCCTTCCAAAGTCAGGGGGAGGTTGTTTGCAGAGGAGTATCTGCAGGTCTGTACATCAGGAGAAGACACCAATTTTAATTTCTCCTGCTGTTATGGCTTGAGGCTCTCCAAGAAGCTTCCAACCCACGCTTTTAAGTCTTCCTGTCTTTGCAGAGCAGATCTAAGGACAACTGACTTTCTCCTGTCTGGTCATATTTTGCTTCACAGATACACTGAAGCTACACTTTGGCATTTGTCCCATCCTCTTTGGGCTGGTTCCTGCTGGCACCTGTCAGAGGCACAGCAGGGACTGCCATGGCTGGCACAGCAGCACTGACCAAGGAAGGGAGTTTAGAAAGTGCAGCCATTCCTTGGTAGGTGTTATTTTCCCAAATCCTCCGTGCCTGCAGCACGGATGAGTCAAAGACAATGCTGAGCTGGTTCAAACAAATCTTGAGAATGGCATCTTCCTGCCACAGAAATTAGAATAAAACGGTTGAAATATTCTGATGGAGGGAACCATACCTGGGAGAGAAATTTCTTTAAATGAGACTAGCCACTGCAGCTCACTCACTCCCTGTCAGCCTCTGCCTGCTCCACCAGCAGTTCCCTGTCTCCTGCATCCTAAGGTTTATTGTACTTTTAAATAAGGAAAGGCAGAGCAGCCTCCTACTAATATTAATGAGCTATAGGGAGGAAACAAGGGTGAATACTGAGTCAATCCTCTTGTGACAGGTCTGTGTGCATGTGGATGCAGAGACACATTAAAAAGGGAAGACATCTGAATATTTTTAACTACATTGATATAATGACTCCACTGGCATAAACACAGTTTTTTTGGAAAAAAAAATCATGTTACTGAAATATTCATACAGAAGATGCTGTTTGTTCAGGGAAGACAGGTATCAAAGAGGATCTTTGGTGAGACATTTGTCAAAGATCTGCATTTTTTTTTGTGATCTCCAGCACACTGTGGAGAGGGACCTGCTCAGGGTCTCTGGGAAATGTCAGAATTGGACATGAAAACACTCTGTGGGCAGTCTGACAGGTGACTGGAGGGTGAAGCTTTACGTATTTGCCCAGAAAGCTTTTCAAAAATGAATTCAGGAGGGCACAGAATATTTCAACTTCTGAGCAGGCAACATCCATGTTTACAGTATGTCCTCTCTACTGCTGATTGGGTGGGAAACCAGACACCTCATCCCATAAAGGATGTGGACCTGTGAGCAGGCTCACTGCTTTTCCACATTCAGTTCCTGCAGTAGCCAACAGAGAAGATCCTGGCCTGTGTAAACCCTCAAACATGGTTTATGTCACTGAATTAAATCTGCTTATGAGTTGCAACCATTACGTGGCAGCTGATATTACAAGAAATTAACTCCAGTCTTAGAAAAAAAGATCACTTCAAAAGTAGAAAAAGCTAAGCAATAATTTAAAAATTGGAATTCATTTTCAACCAATTAGTATTTTCAAGTGGGAGCTGCAGTAGTGCCTGTCTGAATACAAATGGGAATGAAGGGTACTCCAGGCCAAGAGGAGGCATTAACACCGACATGGAACTGGGGAGAAGTCACTGCAGAATTTATTCCTTCATGGCATGGAAAGCACGAGCCCCTGCTCAGAATTACAATGATCCCCTGACAGAAAGATTGACAGTGAGTTATCATTCCCAGGAGCTCCTACAGTTTCCATGCTACTTGGCATTACAGGCTGCTCTCTGCCACCTCCAGCAGCATCCAAGCTATGTGGTGTGAAGTGGATTACTGAAATAACAGGGAAACATTTCATTGCTGCAAGTCAATCCCATCAGGAATACTGAATTCTGAAACTTGACCTCTGCTCTGGAAACTGAACCTGCAAAATTTTCAGCGAAAGGAGCATTTTGAGAGCACAAATACTACACTGAGATCTCACCGACCTATATAACACTGCAGAATAAACCTGATCCAAACAGACACTTCTACATTTACTAATAGAAATAACCTCAAGGAGGACCACAGATGAGTGACTGTAAGCTGTTTCTAGAAATGCTAACCTTCAGTATGAGCAGGCTGTGAAATAATTTTTGTCCTATAAGCTCCACACCATATGTTTTGTTCAGGCATTAACACCTCCTTTGTGAAAATAAAGCTGTCAGGGTAAGAGGCAGCACGGTGCAGTATCATCCCCACAGGCCATGCAGTAGCTGAACCTGGAAGCTGAAGCTGGACCGTGCAGAATTCTGGATGTGTGCTACAGCTGCCAAAAGACTACAAAATTCCAGCTTTAGGAAAAAGGACAGCCTGATCCTAGACAACACTTGCATATGGCTGAAGCCTCACTGAAAAACTCTTCTGTGCACTTAAGTGTCCATTTGAAACACACCTTCAAGGATGAGAAGCGCAGCACTAGCTTTTAGATCCTACTTTTCAGACTTCTTAAAAGCCATTCCTATCCAGCAAAAAATCCCAGTGCAAAAGCATGGAATAAATAAAAGGCTGCAGGTTCAGACCAGACTTGTAACTCCACATTCTTTTCTTTCTGTTTCAAAATTTTCTCTACTGCTGACAAACAAAATTGTGAACAATCTGGCAGTTCTTCCTGTAGCTGTCTAACATTTAATCACTTGAGGATTCAAGCAGCTCCTGAATGATGCTGTAATTTAGGTAATTTCTCTAGATTTCTGCATAGCTATTACCGAGGCTTAGAAGGATTCTGTGCTTCTCCTGAACAGGAATATTCTCTAAGGTGATCAGTTTTGTTCAGTCCAAAGCCAGTGGTTTACTCCACCAGAGCAGGAGCTGAGACATTCCTTTCTGGCCTGCAGAAAAAATCTACTCCCTTCTTCTGCCCTGCCCACACTCCCTTGTGCTGGTACTTCACAGCATCCCAAATGCCTTGTCCTGTGTATGTAACAGTGAGATCTTAGAACAGAAAGGGGTGAAAAATATGTTTCTTCACATCACATCATTCTCATGTTTGCTTTGGTGTGATGGATTCCTTTGCCTCATTTTGGAGCTCCCTGAGTACTCGGTGCCAATCCATTTTGTTTCCCAGTTTTCATGCACAGGCAGGGTGCACTGAATGACAATCCCACCATGCAGAGCTTCTCCTAATCCTTTGCACAGTCTATGAGGCTGAAGTCCTGAGAGCAGGATGAAGCCAAGCAAAGAGTAATTCCAGTGGTGTAGTGAGGAGTTATTTCTCACTAGAGGAGGTTTTTCTCTGAGGCCTGATTTCCTTTTAACTGTGCAGGAGCAATTGGATTTGCCTGGGTTCCCAGTATCCTCCCAAGATATCCTAACTTGACTTAGGCAGGTGATAGGAGGTTGGCCTCAAATTATTTAAAATGTAAGTGATCTATGACAAGAACAGAGTTAAAACAAGTTCTTCTGTTTTTTTCAGGTGTTCAGTGAGCTGTTTCAAGGCAGCTCATCTCTATTCCCATCCTCCTGCTTTTCAGGAAAGGCAGACAGCACATCCCTCAGGAACAGAAATCAATATTCTCCTGTCACTTAAACACAAACAACAAAGAAATCCCAGTCCCCTAGTGAGCAATTGCCAGTTTAATTTGCCATCTTCAGTAAGTCACTCCTTTGAATACTGTGGAGGTGCCAACATATTCATTATGGGCTCTGCTTTCTTTTGTCACAACCACTGTGCTCAGGAAACACATGTTTAGTTCCCTTGCCTGTGTCCAAGAGGAAAACAGAACTCATGAAATCAAGGCCCCACCTCACAGTTTTAATCTCTAACCCTGCCACAATAAGAGAACTAAACAATACTGGCAATTGTGTTCTTTTTAACGAGCATTTGAGAAAAACGTTCACTTATTATGGAACAGTAAAACCTTTAAATAAACTGTAATGATGTGAATCAATACATGAGGAATATACTGGAGTCTGTATGAGCAGAGGCAGGTGATTCACAGAGAGAAAAGTCTGACAAATCAAATTGCAGTCACTTCATAAATCAAACTTAGCACTTGCCTTTCTGTAAAGCACAGGACTCAATCTGTATTGTGCAAGGCACGGATCAAACACCCAAAGTTGGTTCCTTCTTCCTTGCCGGTGCATGCCCATAGAAAGGGACATGATCAGTATTTAAAAAACCAAACAACACCCCCAGACAGGCTAAGAGAACAAATACAGCCCTCACTGAGAACCATGGCAGTTCTCTCCCCAGACAAGCAAAGCATACCAAAGCAATCCAGAAGAAAGCAGTAGAAGGTGAAATAGTAAATAAAAACACAAAACAAGCGGGATCCCCTGATTTAGTGACGAAGTTGTGTGGCTTATTTGTACCCCCTTGGCAGTGAAAGCCCAAGCCCTCCTGGCATGGCTGTGTTTGCAGGAAGATACATAATCATGTCTCCTGATAGGAGACACCCCTGAAATAATACTTCATTCCATCACCATCTTCAATCATTAGCCCTTTCATAAAGCAATGAAGAAAACTCCCTTACTTTAATCTACATTCATCTTTCCTCCAGGCTTTGCCTGCCTTTCCTCAATTGTCTTCTGTTCTCTTCCTCCTCCCTTAAAAACTCACTCTCTTACCTTTAAGTATTCCTTAGCTTCACTAATCCTGTTTTACTGATCCCCATTCATCAATTCTTTCTCTTTGTACCCCAATTCTCCCTTCTGCTGTGATGGCCTGGTTAATCCCTTCTTTATCCTGTACTCTGGTGTCCCAGATGACAAATTCTTCATTTATCTACTTGGTAAGCCTAATCTTCAGAGGTACACAGAATTCTTACCTTCAACACCTTTCCCCACCTCCCTCTTACACATTCAAATGCTCTCAATTCCTACCCCCACATTCATCAATCCTCTTTACTTCTTCAGAGAGAAATTTCGCAGTGCCTGGTGTTCTGATCTGAGAGTACTGCAGCTACTGTGAGCAGAGAACAGAGGATATTCCCATGACCCAAAGGGCTGTGGCAAGAAAGCTGGGACAATCATGCTGTTACACACAGCCCCTGATGGCTGCACTGAGGTGGGGCAGAAGCAGCAATAAATAAAACAGGCAGGGAGACAATGGGGTGGGGTATGATCCGAAGAAGGCACAAATCGCTTTCGCGGTATCGAGGGGATGTAATGGTCAGTGGCAGCTCATGTTATGCAGCTAGCAGGTAATAATCAGGGCTAGAGTTGCTCAAAGATTTCAGAAAAACCACCAGGCAGTTAATTGTGGATGATCCTGACTTGGTTTTGACATGTAAAATGAAAACAACATCAGCATTACTGGATAAAAAGGGGAATTTTTCACTCACTTTCACTATAGTCTCATATTCCATTTCTACTTCTGTTTTTCCTCTACTTCTTGTTCTTCTATGCTCTTTAAAACAAAACCAAGGATCATTTTAATTTGAGGTGATTAACAATTACTCTAAGCTGAAATGACATAATTCTGTGCATTACAGTAAAGCAACATCTCTTTAATCTATGCACTTAATGAAAAACAAAAGATTACTTCATGCTTCTGTGTGCCGGCTCATTAATATTTGGCTAGGTACATATTAGTCAGAGAAACAGTCTATTTATCACAACCTGTCACTCCATGCTACAAGAGGACAAAATTCCAACTGTGTTACGAGGGAGATCCAGCTTTAGTTGAAGTTGCAGGTTAAGCAGATTGCAAGAAGTGTCACTTTTTTTTCTGGGAAAGGGAAGGAAGTGTGTGTGAAGGGAAAAATGAGCATCAGCCATGCCACCTGAAGTGTGTGCTGGAAGAGACACCCCTGGCCTTAGACTGTGATCATGCCCAATGTCATGAACTCAGGGCAGTTTGGGTGGAAAACCTCCAAGGACATCCCCAAATGCTTACAGGAGTGGTGCTGCTGCAGCCTATTCCCTTGGAGTCAGTCTTGCAGGAAAGTCAGTCAGTGCCCGAGCAGGAAATGTGTGGGACACGCTGCTCATGGAGGTGTTACCACTGTTCTCTCGCCTTCATCCCAAGCTGGTGTTTATCTCTGGAGCTGAAACTCCTGTTTGGCAGTTCAAGGAGCAGCAGGACTGTCAGATTGTCCCAAAGCCCCTGGCATGTTCCAGGACTCTCAGATTGTCCTGAAGCTCCTGATGTGCTCGGAACTGACTCACTGGGACAGCATCACGCACCACTCTTGAGTACTCCCTCTCTCTTGGAGAGGTCTAAGGTCTGGAGCACAGAAGTCCTGAAGGTAATCCAGCAGCAACCAAAAAGATATGTTTGTTCTTTAGTTTTTGCAGTTACTAGAAGATGGCTATGAAATTATAGGAAGTGAAAAAAATGGGTGACTTTCTGGTTGTTGCTAAGTGCAGTCCTTAAACAGCACTGTCCTGCCATTTTCAATTGCCTGCAGCATGTTCCCTTCTCTGTTGTGTTAAATTATTGTGGTAACTGTCTTGTCTTACTCTAAAATCAGAGTTATTTCATCATTAAGTGATTTACTGCTCCATATGGCAGCAATTGCATGAGTCTATCACTGAACTTGGTCCTGTTTGCACAAGTTAAATCAATCACAGCTCTGTCCTGACAGGGTTGGTGCCACCAAAATCTTGACACTTCCCACATCATATACTTTATATTTTATCATGTATTTTGGACAGTATTGTATCTGCATTGTCCAGGAGCCAGAGCTGCAGTGGCATCCCCTGTCACACGCAGGTGACACGCAGGTGACAGCCAGCCATGGGATAATTGCATGTGAGCTCACTGAGGTAACCTGGGCTTTGTCTTAGGTGTCAGGTTTGTTATGAATGAAACTGAAAATGGAAACCTTTAAAAAGAAATACAAACAGAAAATAACACAAAATAAAGCTTCTCATTTAAATGTAAAGTTGAAATAGCTTAGAAACCAAGGTAGTACTTTTAATATTTGTTACAAAACATTTCCTCTCAAAGCATTTTCTTAAACTGAATACAATTATTGAGTCACTTCCTTGGTAATGGGTGAAGAAGCAGAACAATATGTCTGAGCACTGTGTCCTCATTTTACTTCCATGCAGATTTATAAATGACTTCTAATTGAGTCACAATGCAGGCAGAAAATACCATTAGCTAACAACTGGCTGGATTTGATTGAAATGCTGTGTAAGGGAACCTATGCCACCTTCTTATATTGCATTGCAGCAAATGAATGAAATGAATTCTGTTTATTTTCTCCTTGAAGTCTTTCTCACCGTGGCAGCAGTGGGCTGTAAAGCTACGGCATCAACACTGACACAAAGGGTGTTTGGAGATACATGTGGGGCAGAAGATGCTCAGGAAATGGGTGCCAGTGGCTGTGGCAGCTTGCACCATCTTGACATGCAAAATGGACCTAAAATATTAGCTGAGGAAGCAGAAGGTGACAGTTTGTAGCAGAAAAAAAGGTAGCAGCAAAGAAGGTGAAATGTAAAGTGAAATAAGAAAGCTATTTTGTTTTGCACAGTTCCTTATCGCTCCTCCTGTTGCACTTCATTTTTCTGCCCCTTGGATCTATGATTTCACTGGTTCTGTGCTCCCACTGACAGACAAATCAGATAAAGCAACTCACAGAAAATTGGCAATTTTTACAAAATCACATGTAAGTTTGCAGCACATAAACATTTTGTTGCTGGGGATGTTGGCCTAGTTACTTCAGTGAGATTTGTAACTACTGAAAGCAGCTTAAGATTTGATTAAAAATTCCCTTAAAAGCAGTTTTGGAAAACACTACTAAACATCCTTTTGCTAAATTTCTTCATTTGTGCAAGGTTAATACTTTTCCTTTCTTTTGGCACCATTTTTAGGCAGCTTCCCTGTTAAAGGGCACATTTTGGTTTGGGAAAAGGTCTGTGTGCTTTGTGTGTTGTGCTGACACATCAGGATTTGGGTGAGGCACACATTTGCCAATATCCAGACTTTACCTACCTGCAGGACGAACACCAGAAATAAGTAAACATTTCAACAAAAGCAACATTCCAAAAATGGTAACAAACCCCCCTCTACTTAACCAAACTGCGGATTTTTCCCCTTGATTATTTACCAAAACACAGTCCATGGAAAGTAACAGAGATATCTGGGTAGCATGAATTCCACAGGCAGAGGAAATGACAGGGTTACCAGATACAACCACTTAGCTGTGAGCAAGGTGTGCACCACTCAAAACCTCTATTTTTTTTCCTGAGCTTTTACCAATACAGTCTGTGCACTTGCACCACTGGGATGCTCCTGATCCAAGTGATGGTAGTGCAGCAGACTTATATCAGATATTTACCACAGGGGTGCTCACTAGTTTGGGAGCTCCAGGGATGGCCTTGCAGCGTAAGAAAGAGAAAGTCAGAGAGAAACACAGCGATTAAAACAAACACTGAATTTTTCAAGCTCTTTTCTATTCATGACTGTACTTGCAAAATTGCCTGGTTGGGAAAATGCCTGAGCAACGTCTTGATTCCGGTGTGAGCAGAACGTTTCTGTTTGTACAGACATTGCATCAAGCAGCTCTTTGTGAAATCTCTAACACAGAGGTAATAAAACACAGAAAATACATACACTTTCCCAAGTTATAAAACAGCCATATATCTGTGCATATTAGTGCTCAGACAACATTTTAGGGAAGACACACACAGAAGACTGTAGAAGAACACTGATGACAAGGAGGATTGTTAAAACACTATCTGCTGTTCACAGTACTGTCTACCTAATGCTGGTTCCCCAGAAGCTTTCTGCAGACACCAGAAAGTCCAGAAATCAAACCAGTAAATGTTTAAGCTTTCAAAATATTGAAACTGAATATGATATGGTTTATCTGATGCTCCTGGATATGTCCTCATCTGTGCAAAGGGCCACAAAAAAAAGCTGCACTTTCTATTTCTGGTTGCTAAGCTGTCATGAAAAGCTGTGTTGTGTTCTCAGTTATTGTGCCATTACCGCAAAGAACTGCTGCCATAATTAGTTGGGGTTTCTCTTCTTGCTGGCACATAGAAATGGGGCATAGAACCTTGTCAGTCCCCACAATAAATTGTGCTGATCTAACACCTGCAGTCAACTCTTGTTAACATGACTGTTCCTCACAATTATCCATTAATGAACCCTTAAAACCACAATGAAGAAATGTGTCTCAGGGAGAAGAAAAAGGAAAGAGTGCTTATCCACAGGAGCTGCCTCACAGCACAAGGTTTAGTTCCCTCAATAATTCACACACCTCTCAGCTGTCCAGCAACTCACACGTGGTGCTCTGGCTCTGCCTTTGGCAGACACCTGCAGGGTTTTCTGAGACCACAGCAGCACAAAGCTACCACGCCAAAGAGAGCAGGAAAGATTTGGAAGAGCGGTTTGAGGGGAAATAGAACAGTTTTAAGCAACGGTGCAATCAAAGTGACCTAAGATTTTTAGAAATTAAACATTCCTGCCTAGTGCTTCCTCCTTTTTCTGCGCTGTATTGCTCTCACCAAAGGTCCAGCTAACTAAAGGATACTTCTCTGGGTGGAACTCTTCTGAAATTCTGGCCAGCTGAAGGAGAAGCAAGTGTGCACTGGCCACTAAACTGGGGAAAAGCCCAAGCCCCCTGGAAAACAGCACATTCTCTCCAATGGACCAAGCAAAACTTTCTTGCTCTTTATGGAAGCAGCCCTGGCCTAAATTCCTAAGCCATGACTCCTTTTCAAACTTTGTTTCCAGCTGTGTTGTGTGCTGTGAGTATATATAATATCTTCAATATCATGTGCCAGATGTGCTATAGGCTCTTCTTCTGTAGATACCTACAAACAGAAGATGAATTGCTGGACCAAGAAAACAGAAAAGCCAGGGGCAGGGGATGTGCCTTCCTATGGGTGTCACCTACAGCAGGGTGGCACAAACAGATAATTAGGACAGAATCTACCTCATGGCAACACAGAAACACCACAAAACATTTAAGGCAGTTTTAGTCTCGTCTTCCCTGAACCAGAAAAGATCCTTCACATCCCTATCACAGAGACAGCGTGGATCTAGGTTTGTTTATCATTTGATCTAAGATTGACTGTATAGTAGGCAGAGGAAGAAATGCAGGAGGAAGAGCTTGGTTCTGGCTTTGATTTCACTCAGCAAAACAGTAAAAAAATAAATTATTCAGATTAATTCTACTGCATGTCAGTGAAAATCCATGGTTTAACAGCAGCATGTGTGGAACCCACCCCTGTGCAATTCCATGCTTAATTTACACACACAGAATCCAACTGCAGCAAGAACAGTCTTCAGATACACATCCTGGGCAAAGAACATTCCCGTTCCTGTTTCCTACTGATTACTCTAGATATAACCTTTCTTTAATAATCAACTGCAATTACAGAGCAGCTCCATGAATGCCAGAAGATTAAGTCAGAATCTCCATCTTTCAGCTCAAAACAAAACCCCCAAACCTCAATACAAGGTCCAAGCAGAGCCTCACTGAAATTCTGTCTGTACAAATCATTTTATTTATCACCTTTACCATCTGTGGCATAACATTTACTAACTTGCAAGCTAAACAGGGATCAAGAGCATGGACCTGATTTCTCAGAAATGTATTTCCATCAATACAATGAATGTTGGACACAAAAAGTCCAACCTGGGACTCTTACCCAGAGTTCGTGTTCCTCTGGTCCAGCAGGAAGAGTTAATGCCTTGTGGTTCTGAAGTCACCAGATTTGTGTGAATATCTCATTGCAGGATGTGAATTGAAAGTCTCAAAGGTTTGCTCATTTCAAACCCAGGTTTACTCCACTAAAATCAGTTTGAATTTTGCTACTGTTATCAGTCAAAGCCCATTAAAAGTTCCCTCCCCATTCCAAGAGTGCTTTTGGCACATTGCCTTAGTCTGAGAGGTAGCTCAGCAACCGTTGTGAATCAGCTACTCATCAAAGGAGTAAAAATTACTTTAAAAATTGGAAGAATGCAAAGGGAGCCAATATTTCTACAGCTAATCCAGTACAGCAGGTTGGCAAGGCATGATTTTAGCGCAGTTTTGAAAGCAGGCATTCCAATCTCATCAACTACAGGGAATGAAGGAATCAGAGGGACTTGGATTACCACTGGGAGCAGGTTAAAGAAAGAAAGGCACCATAGAAGCATTTTGTATTTTCACTAGACAGAAAAAAACTTCTGTTATTATTCAGTAAGCACTAAAATAAGTGAGGTCAAGAGTTCTCTCCCTGGTCATGGCGACAGGGCCACCGAGAGCTTCGGGAGCTACTGACTGCTCCCTTATATGACAATGAAACCTTTTTGTTGTCCTACAATGGCCCCATTACTGTAAAGCTCGAGTGCCAAGGCTGCTGTGCAGAAACCCTCAGTGTTCCCCACAACTGCTTCATCACAGGACAGCACTCAGCTGGCTCAGACTTCCTCCAGGAATCTGCAGTACTGATGACACCTCTCCCCTTGGAAAGCCTTGGAATGCCCAGAGCACACATTCCAATATTCCTTTGATACAGATGAATATTTCATGGTAAGCAGTGACAGGATGAGGTAAGCAGTTCCTCACTCAGCCTTTAAACTTTAAGTACTACAAAGACATTAATATACATATATGTAAAAAAACATAGCAAGGACCGTGGAAGACCTCTGTCCTCTGAGGTGAACTGTAAAATAAAGAGAAATCAGCTTAACTCCACCTTAAACCCAGCCTTCTGTCCACATGGCGCATCAATTTAAAAAAAGGTATCCAGTACCCAAAGCTTGTCTTGGAGCTGCCTGTCTGATGGCTGAGCTAAGCATGAGCTAACCCAGTTATTTCTGCAAGAACACAGCCTGCAGCAGTGTCCTGCCATGGCTCCCCATTCCCTGTGTCCTCAGAGTAAACAGGTCACAGGGAGGAAAGCCTGAAAGCTTTCCAGTGAAATGTATTCATTGCCCCAATTCACCAAATGTTCCACTGCATTTCATTGCTTTAAAGTGTGGAGTAGGAATATGGATTGTGAAAGGAAATGATCTTCAGGGGATGTAAAGGACCTGCTCCTCTGATCCTGATGGTGAGACAGAATCACAGAAGAGTTCAAGTTTGAAGGGAGCTCTGGAGACCACCCAGTCCAGCAGCTCTTCCAAGGCAGGGGCACCTGGAGCAGGTGACACAGGAACGTGTCCAGGTGGGTTTGGGATGTCTCCAGAGAGGGAGACTCCACAGCCTCTCTGGGCAGCTGTTCCAGTGCTCTGCCACCATCAATGTAAAGAAGTTCTTGCTCACATTGAGGTGAAGCTTCTTGTGTTTCAGTTCATGGCCATCGCTCCTCATCCTGTCACTGGGCACCGCTGAAAAGAGTCTGCCACCTTCCTTGGCACCTCTCTGAGATATTTACACAGATTCATGTGATTCCCTCTCAGTCTTCTCCTCTCCAGACTAAACAGACCCAGTCTCTCCTCAAAACAGACCCCTCATCACCTTTGTGGCCTTCACTGGACCCTCTGCAATCGCTTCTTGTCTCAGAAATTGCCTTTCTGGAAATGATACTCCAAATGGGCAGACTGCAAATTAAAGAAAATTCTCATCCTCCCCCAAAATGTTGTTCTAAATCACACCAGTACCTATCCAAAGGGATTCCAGTAACATCTCTGGAAAGATTATGCACAAATACCAGAGAAACTGAGATAAGCCTCAGGCTGAGAATGGACATCTCATTGACTCAGCAACTCATACAAATGAAATAGCTTAGTTGTCTTATCTCACAAACTAATTTCCTTTGCAACCTTCCCCAACTCATTTCACTGCCAAGGTCTCAACTCTCCCATCTGCAAACCTGCATGAAATACAAGTTACTGGTTCAGATTTAATACTATTAGAAGTTGAAAGCAATAGCATGGTCTTGTCTTACAGACAAGCATGATAGCTTAGGCAACTTTAGGGCCTTCTCTGTATTAAATATAGCAGATTGCAGAGTTTTCACTGCAGTAAAAGGAGCTTTATTTCCTAAGAACGTTCAAAATCCAAATCCTTACCCTAATGAAGTGTCAGATGAAAGGATCTTCTTCACAAACATACCAAGAAAAGGTCACCTCCCAAAATTTCATTAAACATTAAATGACTGTGAATTAACAAACAAAAAATGTTGATTTTTTTTTGACAAATTGTTATTAGTTCCATTTATATGCTAAGACAGAGTAGTTCTTGCTAAGACAATTAGTTCTTCAAATGACTACATGGGGGAAATCCCTTCTGTCCTGATGCTCTGCACTCTATGATAAGCTCATTTGTTTGTTTCTAAGAACAGATTTTCAGCTTCATTCCTTTCTGAAACCAAAGTCAGCCTCAGACAGATAATGGAGCTGCTGCAAATAAACCCAAGATGTCTTAACATCAATTTGCTGAATGGAAAATCCTGCTTATTTTGAACTAATGCAGTACAGCAGTACCTGTTTAACATCAATTCGCAGCAGACTATTTCCTATTTATTGCTAATTAAAATCACGGATTTCCTGTTCCAAACAGCATATAAGCCTGAAAAATTAGCTCCAATCCAGTGTACTATTGACTCAGCTGAGGCATTAGATCTAGATTTACCACCTCATCCCAAGGTTTACAAGAATAGCTACTCTCAGGAATGATAAATCAGCCAGGGGGAGGTCAGGTATGGAGATAAACCAGGAGGCAATGGCTGAGATTTGTCTTCTCAAGGTTCTGGAGTGCAGAATGGCTCAGCTGTGCTTTTCTCCCCAGCCTGAGGTACCAAGAGCCCAGAGACTGGAACTCTCCCTTGGCACATTAAATCTGAGGACCACCCAGCCTTTCTGCCTCAATTCCAGCCCTTTCCGGCCTTGCAGAGAATAATACTCCAGCTGTGTGCCAAGGGGATATCTGCAGGTGCCATCTGGGCTTAACCTTACCCACCCATACTTCTCTTGTCAGGTCCATACAAAAATGTTCTCAACTGATTGTGCTGGGCAGAAACAGGTCAATTCTTTCTCTTCTGGAACACAGTTCAGCCAGGAAAGCACACAAGCTTGAGAACAGCTATGAAAAATGGAAATATTGGAGTGGTTCTGAATTAAGGATGATCTCACCCAATGCTTTCAGTACATTGCTCAGGAGCATTCATGTCCTTGAGATTTGAGACTGCTTGAACTCCTGAGTTCCCAGGAAAGCAGCACCTGCTGGGCTCCATTGTGATGATACCAAACTTCCAGAGGGTACAGAGAAGGATTGTGCCACCCCTGTCTCCCTGATCCACACAAACTGACAGAAGATGCACTTACAGCAGGAAAATGCTTATTAATAAATCAACCTTCTTTTTTTTTTTTTTTTTACTTCCTTCCCCTCCAAAAATCTTTGCTTCATTCTCACATCAAAAGCCTAAAATCTGCTCAGGCTCATCTTGGGTTGATTTAATCAATCACAGCAGCCTGGACTGTGTTTCCAGCCAGCAGTCTGAGTTTAGGACACCACGTTAAAAGTGACACAGAAAGGTAAAAGCCCTCTAGGAAGGATCCCTGAAGACCTCAGGACAGGCATCTCTCCAGAGCTTTGGCAAACAAGGTGCCAACAAATGTTTCTTTGTTGGCACCAAATTCACCAAAGCCTCAGTGAGACAGAGATACACCTCCTTTAAAGTTGTATTTCATGCCCCTAGGTAAGTTAGTTGCCTGAGCATTGAGACATGTGCACAGTTTTAAACTCCAATCATTAGCTGCTATGAAAAATAACACTAACTTTTGTTACTGTTATCCTTTGTTTTTTTGATTTTTTGAAAGATGTCGAAGATCATGCTGTAAGATCTGCTCCAGAGGTAACACTCAAAAGCAATTATTAGTGTCCAGCTTTGTTACCAGCATTTTCTTTGACACTCCAAAAATACTTATTTAAACAGCTTTCCCAGTCTGATTTTTATTAATTTCTTAGTTAGACTGTTTGTTTTTAAACAGTTCTTGGTGATAGTAATAACATTGCAAAAAATAGGATCGGTGTATAATTAATGAAATAATTGTGTTGAATGTATATTCACTATGTTTAATAAGTGAGAAATACTTCAAGTTGCTTTCATTGTACAAGTGCCTAATTCCTGCTCAAATATTTATGTAATTCTTTTGGTTGAAAACTGTGTTTAAGAAGCAACTGGGCAGGGACTGTCTGTTTGTGAGACGCCTCTGCAGAACCAGCCAAGGGTATTGGGGCCTCTGTTCCTGCACTGAGCTACTGCAAATTCATGAACATTATCATTCCTTGAAGAGATGGAGTCCTGCTAATACCTGGAAAAATACAAGGAGGCTGAAATGCTCTGGTATTTCAAATTGACCCAAGGCTCAGATTTTTTACAGATGGAGGACTTCAATTCAAATTTATGGATGACTTAAATTGGTGTAGCTAAAGCAGACAGCATCCTTAGCAATCCTCCCTTTCTCTCCCCAAGATGATGCCATTCTTGCAGGCATGGCTGAGCAAATTCTGCATCTGCTTGTTAGCTGCTGTAGCTTAAATTAATTAAGTGCATGAATGTAATCTGCTGCCAAGTGGGATTTACATTAACAGGCAGGACCACAAATAAGGCAAAAGTTGGGGTTACTTATCTCACTGCAGGGGAGGGAAGGGCAGAAAGCTGAGGTGAGTGCTAGACCCAGCTTACTTGGGACACAGTTCTTTGAGGATCAGAGAACCAGAACCCACAGATTGCTGCCCACTTCTGAGCAAAAAGCAACATCCTGGTTCCCTTCAGTCTCATTTATTCCAGGAGTCCAACGTGCTTGCCTGGCAAGCTGATAAAACCAGCAGTGCTGATACTGTCAAACAGGGAATTATGGAGTGATGGGAGCAGTTCCCTCCCCCTGAGGCAAACCTGAGTTCTGCTGGAAAAGGGCTGGAAGTCTGAAACTGTTTAGTGACAACTTCTCCCAGGGGAGCTGCCCCAGCTGGGGTCAGTTCTGAGCTGCTCAGCAGCACAAACCATTGACAACATGCAGAAATAATGAGAAGTGATTTGAATACAAGCAAATACTTGCAATAACACTTATTCTAGCTGCATTTCTTACTAAAAGAATGCAATCAAATTAATAATGATAAGTATAAATATTAATGTGTTGATATTTAGATGATAAAATGTAGTTTTGTTGTTCAGAGAACTAAGCTGCTCCCTTTTTTCTGCTGGCTTGAAACAGCCCTTTGTTTATCTTCATCTTGTTTTCCAACATAACTTATTTATTTACAGCATGTCAAGGGAGAAACTTAATTTCTAAGGACATTTTCCAATTAACTTTCCTAATTAAAAGGAAAAGTTACACTCAGTTGGTTTGTAAATAGCATTATCTAAACGCCCCAAAATGAATAGATTCTGGGGAATGACTGAGAATACACCTACACGAGCACGATCAGAAATGTTCCCCGTCTTCCCTCTCCAGGTGTTACAGACCTTGTCTGGCATTCTGAACGTCTGCTCCTTTCCTGCCTAATTTGGAAACGATGACATTTGCTCCCAAAGTCTGTAACTTTATTAGGGAATTGCTGCTCCCTTTGGTTCCTGTTAGACAGCACTCACATGGAAGTTTGCACTTCCAGCTATGGGATTTAATGAGTTCTGAGCTCTGCTCTGAATATGAATCTGTAACCGGAGTCTCTGCTGTGATCCAACTTCATGAATTTCTGCAAGAACCCACTAATATCCCAGGAAATGCCTGCTGCTGCACTGATTCAAACCTCTGCCATTCAGACTGAGGACTTTAGAAAGAATTCACCATTTCAGCAGGGACCACAATTTTGTCTTGAGTCCCCTTAATGAAGTTTGTGTAAGGCTTTCAGATTCTTTGAGCTTAAACCAGACACAGGAATTGGAACCTAGAGGTGACATTGTCATGTCTGACTTGGTGATCAATTAGAAACAGACTCACCCCACTGAATTGTTCACAAGAACTGGGAAAATATTTAAATCAAATAAAGTCAAAGAAGATGGTTGCAAACCACTTTAAAGCCCTGAAATTACTTATTTCCCCAGTGCATTTATGGCAGTGAATAACCACACTCTTTGTGGATGCAAGAGCATTCCACATCTAAAAATAACTTACACTGTGCACTGATCACAAATCTAGATATACCCAAAGGCAGCCTGGAGTCACAGATCAATTTATAATACTTATGTAAAATAAAAAATAAAATAAGCTTAAAGCAAAATTAGATGTTCTACTTGCTCCATATATCGTAGACATATGCCATGAGTTATTGCAAACTTTCTCTGAGACACACTAATTTAGATGAATGCACTTCTTAGCAGTTTCACTACTAAAAATACAATTTCTTTCTCATCTACTGAAAATAGTGGGAATATATTTCCCATATATTTAGCAGGTATAAACACCTGGCTACCCCCTGCTCACATCCAGACCATCTTACAACAGCTGCACACACACTTCTAAGCAGCACTTTCCCTGCTTTAGCACTAGAGAAACAGATAAATGTGCTTTGATGTATTTGCTGCACAAGAAGAGTAGTTTCTATGTTCCCATAAAATGCTTTTAGGGATAATAATAATAATAATAATAATAAAAATAATGACAAAAGAAGCCATAAACTCCAGCAGGGCCTGGCTGTAACTGGAGAAACGAAATGACTCTAGATTTTGAAGACAATTAGTCCCCACACGTTTTAAATTAATGTGCTTGTGTGCAGACAGCATTGTATTCTGATTTTGTCGTGGTGTTTTTAACTGCATGAGTCACAGCTTGGGAAGGCAGCTGAGGAAACCTGATGGCTTCCATGCTCCACACCGTTTCCTTGTGTCAGAGGAAAAATGCTGCTTCTGTTCAGCACAAGGTATGAGGGAATCTCTCTGCTGGAGGTTTGGCATGTGCTAAATCCATTTTGCAGAGAGCATGGAACCTGGGAATCCATAAATCTGCCTTTCCCCTTTTTTGTTTTCCATACAGGGGAAACTCTGACTTCATTGTTAATGCAGTCAACTAGGAAAACTTGAGTAGACCACAAAACTCCTTTCTGGGATTGGTGGTTTCAAAACAGGACTGGGAACCATCAGAGCTGGATTCTAATTCTGTCATGCAGATAATTCACTCTGAAAGATGCTTAAGCCAAAGGTTTCAAACATTGACACCTAAAGTCAGGCAGCAAAATGCAAGTTAACCAAGCAAAGCCTTCAATACACAAAAAACACTGTGCTGGTTTGAGTTGGAAGCACCACAAGGAAGTTTTATCACACATTGTTTTCCTTTTTCGAATTGTCTATTGATTTTTTTTCAGACCCACACATTTAAAACTCACAGCTAAATTTGTCTTGACAGTGTCATTTCAACTAAGCTACAAATATCTTCTATTTGCCAGGTTAAGCCTCAGAGACTTTTAAATGCAGACTGCTTCAAAAGCTAGGTTTCCTCAAAAACATATCCTGGGGTAATAAATATCTGGAATCTCTCTTTCTAGGAACAATTGACCATAATGACCAGGGGTTTTTTGGCATCTTCCATTTCATTTACACCTGCTCTGAACTCCAGTGGATTCTTGGCCATTTACAGAAATGTGAGCATCCACAAAGAGATTAAAGCAATCCATAACTTGAAACTCCATGGATTGACAAACAGCTGACTCCCAAACTGGCAGCAGCAGCCATGAGGGTTCCTAAACTCAAATTCCCCTTCCTTTTGGGTTTTCCCTGCCAAGATTGCTGGGAGTGCAGGTGAGCCACCTGCAGTCCCAGCTCAGCAGGCCACTCCTGTTGCCAAGGTCACCTTTGCAGAGCTCCATTTGCATCCAGCTGACGTTGATTCATGCTGCCAGATGGCAAAGGACAAAGCACAATCGCTCAACACAACGTGTGACCTACTTACACTCCCAACAATCTGCTGCCTAATACTTGGGAAATGCATGGAGACTTTGATTAAAATTTTAATTTTGTTTCATAGTTGGCCCACATGTGGCATGTACATTTTGCATCCCAAATACATCTGCTCCAGCAGGGCAGTCGCGTGATGCCTCCGACTTCCTTCTGAACCAGGGCCTGTGAATGTGTGAGTGTCACTTCCTTATTTCCTAAAGGCACTCTCAAAAGTAATTACAAGTTATTGGTTTACATATGGACAGCTAATGAAGAGCCAGGCACTCTCACGCTGGCACCATATAAAGAAATAGTGACGACAGTAATGTGTCTGCTCCAGAGAAGGAGAATAAAGACACGATACAGGCAAAACTCCTGTAGGGTTCCTAATCAAATCCATGGAAAGTCATGGGGAAACTCTCTGTCCACGCTCAAAGTCACAGATATATTTACAGGATCAGCAGGACAAGAGAATTTCTGCAAGAATTAACTCCAGTGTGAAGGTATGTGAGAATAATGGAAGTGACATCTGGTCACTGCAGGCCAGATTCCCCAAATTGCTCAGGGCTTTAGGACAGCCACGATTGCCAGGCTGGCTCAGACCCATGGCTGACTGAGACCTGCAGTCTGCCTCTGCCCTTGGCTGGTACCAGGTGCTGTCCAAAGGAAAAAGAGTTCTAGAGCAGAGACAAAAAAATTCCCACCTTCGAGCACACCTTCCTGGTCCTGATCTCTCAAACACTGGCCTAAATCCTGCAATTTACTTCCTGTCAAAGTTTTAGTCAACAAGAACTTCGATGATGAAAGCATTTACTTTCTGAAGTGATCTCCAATACTATTTTGAATCTCCTCAGCTTTTGACAGATCTTTCAAGGGCTTGGCACCAATAAATGAAGTGGAACTGCCAAAAGTCTCAAGTGTTCAGCAGCTCCTCTCGTGAAAGTTCACCCCCAGACCCTCAGAGAGTTCAGTGGTGTGTGAATCTGGGCACACACAACTCGGCAACTCTCCTAAATGAAAACAGAATGCTTGTTAAAGCACAAATCCTTCAGGCCATGAGAAAACAGAACCCAAAAAACCCGCAGACAACCAAGTCTGACATTATATTTTACACTGAGGAGGAGGTGACAGATCCTGGTTGGAAATCATCCCACCACATATTAATACTGTTTATTTGGGGGAAAATGAGAAGGGCAAGCCAAACACAGGGAGAAGCAGTTGTATCACTGTAGACACTGCTAATGAGGTGATTATATGTGGCAGAGTAAGTGAAAATAATTGGCAGTACATTGACTAAAAAAAAAAAAAAAACCCAAATGTTTTATTTTACTGAATAAAGATTTGCAGTGTTACACTCAGGATATAGTATTATTATTATTCTGTGGTATTATCTCCAGCAAGAAGATCCCAGGACTGGGAAGATGACTAGAAAGGATATTCCAGTTGTGAGTGGAACAGAAAACAGGAATATTTTACAATCAAAACAATCAAACAGAAAAAAGAAGCTCATGAGTTTGTATCTATTACTTTCTCTTTTATGCTTTATAGAAAAGATCTACATGGAAAGTAGTGCATCTTAAAGTTCTGTTCCTTTGCCATAAATGAGTTTGGAGACAGAAAATAATCCAAAGGAAATAGCAAAAAAAATAGTGTTTATGTCATAATTGAGGAAAGCACAAAAGTTCTGGAAAATACCAAGCACCACTTTTTAAAAAGAAAAATCAGAGAAATCCCTTCTTCCTTTTAGATCAAAGGAAGCTCAAATGTAGATTTTAAGCCAAACCTTTATGGGTAAATTGGAACTTTTACTATCCATGGATAGTAACGTGTATGACGTATTTGTATGAAGTTTAGTATAATACTAAGAGTAATGTGTCATACCAGACACAAGTGTCTGTCCTGAGCAGTACATCAGCCTCACACCCTGGGAAAAGCAGATCCTCATGGCACAAGTGTAAACTCTCACTGTGTCCATCTGGAGGACCTGATTCCACAGCTCCTGTCCCACATCAACCTTTCTGTACAGGATGTCTTCCCTTGCAGGCACCAGATGCACATCTGGAGCCTGCTTTGGGCAGGGACCCTGTCACAAATTCAAGGTCCCTTCTTGCCCTCAGTCCCCAGCGAAGCTCCCAGAGCTTTGCAGGGACAGAGCCTGCCCAGAGAACCAGAGGTGACCTGACCTTCTTGCAGGAACAGTGCTATTGCAAGGACACAAAACATTTGACTGCTTTAACAACTCCCTGTGCCTCGAGTCCATCAGGGCTGAGCAGCGGCATCACAAACACAGCCCAGCCCTGACAGCACTGGCTGAGTGAATCAGAGCCTCTCCTGGGCTGCTCAGCAGAGAACACCCCCCCTCCTCTGCTGGGGCTGATTGCCTTTTGACTCAAAAGTCTGTGGAGGGGGCAAAGTGTCTGTTTAATTTGCTGTTGTGTGGGAAAGGGGCCAAGATGTCTGTGACATGACGCTGTGCTGGGAAGTTGTTTGCTCTGCAGTTTATAAGCAAGATGCCACAAGAAAACAAACATAATTGAAGAGAGTCTCCTTAAATGACAACAAAGTAAACAGAGATGCTTCATTAGAAGTTACATCCCCCAATCCTTCTGCTGTCAAATCCACTCGGTTTTTTTATCCTCTTTGATTCAACTTAAAAATTAAATATCCTTCATAGAAAACACAAGTTGCTACCGTTATATTAACAATACTTTGAAGAAAAAGGTCTTTTTGGGGGTAAGTCTGTCTTCTAAAGGAAAGAAATAAATTTAGTAAAAGTCATCCTCACTTGCTCTTTAGATCCTTCCAATAGGAGTTTGCAGTGCTTCGCCTGCACTGACTAATCACAAAAGGGAAAAAAATCTCTTAAATAGTATAGAACTGGGGTAAACTAAGAATAGCAATACAATTGAAGAGTTTTGTTTGGGTTAGTGCTCTGGTTTGTTGTTTTGGAAGAGTTAGATGGATAATATTCAGGATAGCTCTTTATTTAAGGAAGGGAGCACATACCATAAATTAGAAAGTATAAATATTTAAAGGTTTGCTGAAAGTGTACACAACCAACCTATTATGGCTGAACTGCTTTTTCTAGGCAATAGCTACAATGGATGTCCTTAAAAGTGATCCCTTGGTATAACACTGGGCAAAGGCCAAAAGAAACTCTGTTTCCATAATGGCGCACCAGGGAATTCTTTATTTTAAAAGTGCCACATGGAATGTCTAAATTAAGTCATAGGGGCAAAAAAATTTATGGTATCCAAAGCGTCTGCTTGGGCACGCAGTCCATGGCATCACTCTGTTAATCACACTGGAGATAAACAGCTCTTCCCAGATCCTGACTCCAGTGACAACTGCGCCGGAGCTGTCACGCCTGACGCCAGCTCTGCTCAGAACTGCTCCCTTGACCACAAGTTTGGATGTGCTTTTAGGGCTGTCATGAAGAGTAAGCCAAAAGGGGGGAAAAAAAGTGCCCAAAGTCCCATAGCCGAGGAGCAGGAATTTCAAACAGTTCCCAATTTGGAAATGGCTGAGAACAAGGACACAATCAAACCCAGTGGCTGGGAGCATGTGCATGGAGAAAGCATGGTTTAGTGAGTCTGCAAAAAATCCTTAAAAACCATAGGACAGTGAAGGATAAAGGCAAGTTGGGAAGATCAACAGGAGGTGTTTTTTCCTCTCTCTGTAATTGTTACAGAACTAAGAGATGTGGCCTGCCCACCATGTGATTTTTTCAAGTCATAAGCACTACTTTAAGATTCCTCTCTCTGCTGTTCCCAGGGAATTGACAGCACTGTGACTGTGTCCTTACACACACCAATGCCAGGCAGGTTTCACCTCTAATCACAAAACACTTCCCTCCCCTCTCACACCTTGTCATTTCCCATCAGCTGTGAGCTGGGGTGATGGATCACCCTGCACAGCTCTGCTCAGGGAAGCAGGGAATGTTTCTCTTCACAAGCCAAGGAGAATGGCCTTGATTTGGGGCTTTGCACAGCCACGGGCACAGCGGGGAGGCACCACGGCACTCCCAGTGCTGTCCAATGTACCACCCAGGCTGCAGGACAGCTCTTCCCAGGAATGGACCTGCTCTGCTTGGAAACTGAAACTCTGGGATCAATTTTCCAGTCCATGTGCCATTTTACACTTCCACATCCAAGCCTTTCTCTTTGCTTTCCCGGTAAAGCAATGCCGCCCAATTTTCCACGGATTAGCAGCAAAGGCAATCGATACTTTCCTGAGCTTCTTTTTTTTTTCTGAGTAGAAGTTTCTTCAAACAGTTTGCAGGTGAAGCAGACAATGAGCAACAGCAACTCAGTTTTGCTCTTACAGCATTACAAAGCAAAACTTGAATTTATATCTAGCTTTAACTTGTTTTCACAAGCAAAATCTCAGATGAAATACAACCTTTCTTCTAGACAATAAAACTTACTCTCCCTTACTTAGTTACTCTTCAAATTTTAGATTTAAAATCTTAGTAAAGATACCTGACTGATCAAAACACAGAGCATTTCCATGCTAAAGGAATGCCATAGAAATGTCCTTCAGTAAAGCTCAGATGAGAACAAATAAAACACATCTGTAGTACAAACCCCTGTCTGTCAGGAAACACCTCAATACACCCAAGAGCCTTTTCTGCAAATTGAATCATTCTTCTCAGAGTAATTCTTATTAAAAAATAATTTCATTTGACGGCATGAAAGGTAATTCACTTCTTGTCTCTGTAGATGAGTGGTTTGTCAATTTTCACTCTTTAAAAGAGGGTTGGCTTTAACTTAACATCATGATTACAGATTGAGTTTCCCTTTTAAAATTTTAGCTTTCCCAAAACCATTCCTGAATTAATGGAATGCAAATGTAAAACCATTTAGCCTTAACTTTTATAATTCTTCCTTGCTTTTTGTGATTAAATATGTATATAAAGATATATGTCTATCTGTAATGACTGCAGCAGTAGAATAGAGTTTATTCCTCCTGATTTGAAGGCACACAATGCAATTCATAAATCTTATTTAAACTTTAGATTCACCAGTTTGGAGTAATTGAAGCTACCTTGGAACAGCCTGTATCAGAGCATCTTGGCACTGCTTTGCATTGCCAGGCAATGGAACACCGATAGATATGGACAGATATAGATAGCAATAGATATTTGCCTCCCAACTTTCATCTTCCTCCTGCATCTCTCCAAGCATTCCTTTCCTCAACACCACCTACAAACTGACCATATCTTCATTCTCTGATGCACTTCCTTCCTTCTATTCTCAATGTTTCCTTTTCCCTGGGAGCTGAAGAATATATTCTAATAGAACTAATGTATTTTTAAAAAACATTTGCCTTCCTTTGTTCCTTAGACGGGATTAAAACCTTGTTTGAGCAAAGAGCTATGCTTGCTGTCCACCCATATTAAAAGACAGGAAATTCCCATAGGACACACTGGGCCTCATTCACAGTCTGAGGAAAGCTTTAGACTCCAAAGAGTCCTTGTACAAGACTTAGTGGGGTTTATTGAAAAGCCTGAACGTGCTGCAATCTAGTGGTACCATATTCATTTAGCAATAAAAAATAGCCAAGATAAATCATTTTTTGTTGTAAAGGGCCACTTAAGAATCTTCTTTGACAGCTAATCTAAACCACAAGAATTATTCTCCTAAAGAGATCCATTCCACAGACAAAAATTAGGTGCAGCAATTTGGAAGGCATCCCATACTTGTTTTCACATGCATCAAGAAAGCTTCACACCTGTCAGAAGAGTTCATCTCGATTCATCCCTTGCTTCAGAAATGTAATGCCTGTCTCTTTCATTAGAGAGGTTCAGGCCAGTTCTGCTGACACCATTTAAACCCCTCACACTCAGTCTAATTTTTAATCAAAATATGTGCCATAGATCCTACTGGAGTCTCTGTGAATTCTGTGTTGGTCTTCTTGCAGAGCAGACACAAAAAATGGGTTATTTGAAGTGCTTCCTAGCATTTCCTTCCCTTGGAGGACTTGAGATCTGCCCAGGTTTCTTGTAGGTATCTAAATTCAGAGCGGATGAGCCCTGCCCCTATTGCCTTTGGAGTATTCTTCAGCTCCATTATTTCATGGCCCTTTTAATTCACAAAAATTCACTTTAGGACTCATCATTTAATTCAAGTGAATTAAACAGTGCAGCAATGTGGAAAGATAAAAGAGATGGGAATGCAAAGTCTGAGGAAATGCAATTAGAGCATCCCACTTGACCAGTTCTTCAGCTGGCACTCATCGCATTTGCACAAACCCACACAAACACAGGAAAAGGTGAAAAGGGTGAAATATTCCCAGGGTGGAAATACTCCTGCATTAGTTAGCAGCAACATTAAACTTAAACAAATGAGCTGCAGAACACTCTACACTTCCATGTAAGTGTGAGACTGAGACCCAAAAACCCCACAAGGCAGCGAAATATTATCTTTATACCCAAATTCAGCCTGATGTTGCAGCAGTCCTTTTTTTTTAAGAAAGGAAGCTAAAGGAATTCTTTGCACAAAAACCAGGTTAAGTAACAGCAATTTTCTTCAAAGACACTGGTGATGTCTATCAGTGCCCCAAGAATGCCACAGAAAAAAAAAAAAAAAAAAAGGATGGCATGATTTCAGCCACTAACTAAAATGAAACAAAACCTTTCAGAAGTGCAGAATGGGGTGATTACAGCCCACAGTTTTCCGCTGTTAATGACACCAGATGAATTTCAAATTATAAAAAAGGGTGGATATTCAACATCCAGAAAGCTATATGGGATAACACCAGATGGAGAATCTGGATGTCATTATAGGTAACATTTGCAAAAGGGCATAACTCACTGAAGTGCTTCAGACATGGTGATTGAGTTCAGAATTTTACCTTTCTCTGTTTAGGAGCTCTACAGCTCCCTATGCTATGATGGATTCATTAGGAAAACAAAGCACTTCTGACCACATGGTGATCTAAATGGTGAACTGTGCACCATATTCTTTAGTTTATAGTGTTAGAAATCAAATTTTCAACCTAAATAAGCCCAAATATCCAATTATTCTAAAAGACTGATTTGATGTGTTGATGTTTTAAGGCACAGTAGCCAAAAGCAACAAATACAGAAGTTCAGTATATTAAAAAGACAGATACCAGCTTGGAAGTTATTTCACTTAATCAGCAATTTATAAGAATGAAAACTTCCATCTCCAAATATGGATAATAATAAAAAAATTAACACCCCCCCCATCAAATATTCTATGTAAATACAGAAAACCCAGGAGAACACGTTGCCATTTATGAGCAGTTTATCCAAGCTCCTTGTTCCTGCAGCTTTTCATCATTCCCACTGTTTGTCCTGTGGGCACCTCCCTGTCACTGTCATTTGAGAAATCCCTGTGGCCTGTCCCCATGTCCCTGCGTGGCAAGAAGCACCAACTGCAGGGGTCAAGAACACCCTGAAAACGATTGAAACTTTTCTGCTGTGAAATTGTGACAGAAGCAAAACCAAACCACTCCATGGGGGCTGTAACAACAGAGAGCGTTTCAACAGCACTTCACCTCCAGCTGCCAAGAGAGCTTGGCAAGTGAAAAAGTACAAATTGGGGAAGGACAAGGAAAAAGTGGAAACTGGGAAAGCCTGGCTCCTGGCAGCTTAGAAGAGAAACTGCTTCATCTGATGGGCTGAGATCCAGGGAAAGCTCAGGCTGCTCTGAGCTCTGTGAACGAGGCACAGCAGCTTCGCTGAGGCACCAGGGCTGTCTGCTGCCTGTGGCTGAATGTCCTGAGGAAGCCAGGGACAGCAAATCCTTCAGGAAAATGCATTGGAAAAGAAAGGTCTGCAGAGCAGGTAAAGGAGAGAGGGAAACCACCACATTCTGTCTCAGTGGTGAGCCCCCAAAAAGGGCTGCTTTCTGTTCAGGCCACAAGGTGATTAATATTGCAACATGCAATGAACTGCTGGGGATCAATGCCATAGCTGAACATAACTCCACAGAAATAATCCCCCATGTCATTCCCAGGGAATTGAATCCTAAGTTTTTATGGGTGGATAACAGAAACTGAAACCCAACGACAAGAAGTAAGCAATTTCAGTGGAATTAAGGAGTCACAGGGAGGTCAAGAGCAACATTTTGGTGTGAATTCCAACATTGTATTCTGCATCAAAGACAGAAGTGCAACACAGGTGAAAAAGAAAGAGGGGAGACATGGTTCAGTTGTGGGTAAAAAGTTGGTTAAGAGGCAGCTAAAAGAGGCACTTGAAAGATGGGTCAGAAGTTTTGTTTCTTTACCAATTAACAGGAGAAAAAACCCCAAAATTCTGCATCTCCTTGCATATTTAAGACACCTGTAAGTGAAACAGAGGCTGCCAAGTGTTTAAAAGATTTCTAAAAGCCATTCTGTGAAACGAGTAAGAAATACATAATGTGCTGCTGGATCTCCCTCTCTCTTTCCTCCTGAGCCAGGATGGGAAGCTGACAGGATGCTGGGGGAAGGCTTCCCTGAGGGCTGGTGTCTCAAGAGCCACTCTCAAGGTAACAAACGAGTCAGGGCTGCACAGGCACTCAGGAAAATTCTGATTTGTGAATGAAGGACTTGAGTGTGAGTGGCAGGAAGAGCAGCAAGAGCTGCAAATAGGACTGAGAGGGACAGCTGAGAAATACTGTGGAATCCTGCGTCTGCTGAGAGGGAGACTGGAGAACTCTTATTAAATAAGGGTAATTTGTGGTTCACATACTACAAGAGTGTGTTGCACAGAGTATGGGGTAGTAGAGAGCATCACATCCAAATACTTGCTCAGGAAAATGTAAATCTAGTAAGGCAAAAGATGGAGTGGGATCAGTACTTGCTCTGAAGGCAGCTTTTCATATAAACCATAGGCCAAGCTGCAACTCTTCCCATGACATGAATAATACACTTCTGATTTTCTCTGCTTTGTTATTAATATTGCATCTTGTCACAGGCCTCTGCACCAGACAATAACTACCCAGCTCTCAGAGGGAGAAATGCAAGCCTTGACCTGAAAAGCCACCACAAAAGTTATTGGAGAACAGAGCTTTTGGTGGAAAACAATCAGCAAGTCAGGACAGAAAGGCCATTCCTGAGTGCCCTCTGCATAGTGAGTAACATCATCCGCAAGCCAGGCAGACAATGAACTCAACAAACCAATACAAAATGTATTTTCTCACAATACGTTATCAGCTTTAAATGCAACATTTTTTTTCTGAGCTAGAAAGTTACATTTTTTTTAATGATACAACAAGCAGCGAGTGAATCTGATTGAAATAGGCGAGGGAAGGGTGACTGGGGGAGCCCTGACACAGCAGCATCACAGGCAAGGTGATCATTACGAAGATTTCGTACTCCATGTGTAAAGAAGATAAAAATGTGGGGATGATGCCCTTCAGCAAAAGGTAAAAATCAAAGGAAAACCCAGGAGCTTGAATCACTGGAGGGTGTTGATCAGTCCATAAATGCACTTACACAACTCTACAGCTCAGCAAGGGATGGTGGATAGAGAGTAATTACTCAATTAAGGCAATAAGGAATCAGTTCATCTTGTCTGCAGGAGCAGGAACCAGCTGCATATACACCAGGTATATATACCAGGATATACCAGAATATAGCAGAAAACTCAGTGCAGGGACAGAAAATGCATTTTATTACTGTATCAAGACAACAGAGAGTGTGGGACTCTGGAACCATCACTGTTCATCTCAACTCTGCTACAAGAAGCTCTCAGTGATGGAACTTTTCCTATCCCCCACACCAGGTGGGGCAGGTGGGGAGGCAAAGGCATCTAAATAATCCCAGGAAGGAGGAATGCTGGAATAATAAACATGAAGGCAAATTTAAAATGTCATTTCCAGTTACAAAAATGGAAGAGGAAAGTGATGGGGAGAAAGGGAACGTTTGTTTTCAAGCCGTCAAACCAGGCTTTCACAATGAACAGGAGGGAAAAATCAACAGTGTTAGGCAGAATGGTTTATGCAGCTCGAGAGGTAACGATTCCATTAAAAGGAGAGATTCTGTGCATTAATTGGGAAGCTGGAGACATAATGAATGCAGGATGACATTTTGATGCTTCTCTTGTCTTCTCCCCTGCCAATCCATCTCTCTGCTTTGCAATCTGTCACTCCTGACGATGTGTTAATCTTTGGGCTGAGGAGATAAATCTGTTTGGGCTCCTTCTGAGAAACAGGTACCTGTTAAGCACTGCAAAGAGCCTCTCCTAGGAGGGAAGAGCCACTGCACTTTGCTGAGAAGAGAATTTATCTAGCAGATAATTCTCAGTGAAACCCTCTATGACTTCCTCCTATATTTACTGTCTAATTTGCATTTATATACCCTTTATAATCTGAACACCTCTGAATCTCCCATGTGCTTAACCTAACAAATCTCTACTACAATTCAAGGAGCATTAGGGCAGTTTCAGAAGAGGTGGGCAGGGATGATGGTAATTCCTGTTACTGGAGCTGGAAGATTGGTACACAGATAACTCTGTGTTTTCTACAGGATGAAAGGAAGGAGTCCATGAATCACTGATCAGCTGCTACCCCAGATCCGCTCCAGCACAGCTCCCTCCTGAGCTGTGAAAAGCCTGTGCAGTGCTCTGTGTTGCCTTCTCTTGACCAAAACTTTGATTTCCATCAATTGCCTGAGGTCCCTTTCCTCGTGCCATTTTGTGTGCTCACAGCCGAGGCTCACAATGGGCAGGCAAAATTTTTCCCCATGTATTATCATTCTAGAAGGAACCAGAATATTAAGCAGGCAATTTTACAGGACAGGGAAAAAAAATAAAAAAGGAGGTTTGAATCACACAGTAATTAGCACGGCGATCATGCCAGTTTGAAAATCACTAACAGAATTTTATGATAGTGAATTTTCCATCCTGCAAGGCTGTGAATAACTGCAGTTTAACAGATGTATCCAAAATGTACATATCAAACTAAACCTCTAAAATTATAGCATATGCGTGTTCTTAATATAGCTAGTGAGCATGTGTGCCTATGCACATGTAGTCCAATATTTACTATTACATATAGAAACACACATTTGTTCATCAATATAAACAAATGGATTACACCTACTCCATTTCTTTATACTGTGATTAAAATTCATGCTGGCCAGGTTAGTGAGGTTACAGGTAACAGCTTGGTCCTAAGTAATGCTCCATTTATGAGCCTTCAGATGTCAGAAGACAATTTTATCTGCTCTGTGGGGATCAGTGTCTTGGATCACAGACCTGTGGGCCCATTCAGCACCTTTGAAGATGTAATTCTCAGTGTAACTGGCTATCAGGTGCACTGTAAAACACTGCTGTTGTGATGTGCTTTAGGGTATCTGCACATTCCTACAGACATTTTGTCTGTTCTGTAACGTGAATATGCAGAGCACATTTTGCAAGAGAAAAAGTAAGTGGGTGATGTTATGGTACCACAGAAATCAGCTTTCCTCGTTTTATCTCATCCTAATTGAGGGCTGTTTCTGTTGCCAAGAGAGGTCTTGGCTTCCTTGATGTATAAATCAAGGGTGTTTGTTACACTAAAACTGGCATGTAATTGCTTGTCAGCAGTCACCTTGCTTTAAGAAATGTGAAAGAAATCAAAGGAAATGTAGAATATTACTGGAGACTGTCTTTGACAATGAATAGGACTGTGTGAATGGCTGATCAGGACTGAAAGGGAAATATACAGTGAAGGGTTTTGGTATAAATGTTTTGATTTAGACATGCTGAAAATATAAGCTAAAAAGTTTTGTATCCAATGAAATTCAGTCTCCAATCTCTAAACTCTGTGTGGGTTTGGCCCTCTCAAAAGCCCAGCAGTGGAGAGCCTTTTCCCAGTGCTTCTGTGCCCAGGATGCTCAGCTGGGGCTCTGCCTAAGAGACTCAGTCACCTGAGCAGTGGGAGAGTGACCCAGGCACTCTGCAATGGGCTGATCTGCATTAGGCAGCTCCCTGTCTCTGGAACTGGAGCTGATCCACACCTGGAGTATCTTCCATACATCTCTGTAACCTGTGTATCATCTCTTATCTGATGGAAGGTTTCAGGTCCCAGTCAAGCTCACAAATATGCACACCAACCCTTTAACACCTCTCCCCTTCAGGCTGCTCCTTCAAACGTGCTGTTTCATCTGAAAGAGACACCATTCCCACAGGGACTTGTAGAGACTCCTTGAAATTTAATAGCAGCAAGTGATGGCAAAGAGGAAGGAGTGTAAGAAGTGTGAGTAAATAAGGTCTATAGAAAGACTAAGAGAGAGAAACCACATACTGTGAAAAGAAACTTGATGCAAGGTGGAGAAGGACAAGAAGGAGAGCAGGTAAAATCAGGGAAAGTGGGGATAGAGAGAAAATGAGAAATAGAAAAGGCTGAGAGATCTCCTTGCATTATCAGCAGGGTAATATTAAGCCTGATAACCTTCTTTAGTGAATGACTGTATTTCTATAAACAAGGTATTAATCTGGAGAGCTGCAAAGTTCACTGAATGAACCAAGGCTGAGATTTTCTGTCCCATACTCAGTAAGTTCAAAATGAAGGATTTTTCTATTACATGAACATCAAAACTGCTTTTTCTTTCATTTCTTCTATGAAGTAAGGCAAAAGAACAAAAATCTTGAATTTACAACACCCTCATCACTTGCCAAACTCAGTGCTACAAGATTTGGTTGCAATGTTAAAAGATAATGTCAGAAAGTTTAAATTTTGCCTTGACCACCCTGGAGCCAGACTCTGTATCCAACCATGTCTGGATTAGTCCTCCCCTTCCCAGGCACATCCATTTGTTCCACACAGAGCTTACAGATCTCTGGGTCTCCACAAAAAGGATCATTTTCAGGTACAGCGCTGCAGTGTAGGTGCTTAGTCACACTCCACATTCTCTTGGCAAAACCTCCTTCCAAACAAGGGCTGAATAATGGGAATTTACTGAGTCACTCCAGTCCAGCCTATGGACTGTCATCACCCACAGCTCCTGCATTATGCAACTGCAGCAACCCCCTGGAACTCCTCTGTTAGGAAACGCTGATTTGTTGCAAGTGACTCACAGGAGAAATTTAATGAAAAATAATCTTTCCAGGGAACGTCTTCTGCTCTTCTGCTACTGACACCAGAGGGCTGCCAGACCCTTGGAAGCTCACCCACACAGCAGGGCAAACAAAGTGGAAATGGGGCTGAAATGTTTCCCTGCCACTTTCTCTTCCTTCTTGATGAGCAGGGCTTTCTTCCCCTACCAACCTCAGTACCATTCTCCTGGAGAAGACACTGCATATTGAAACAACAGCATTTTCTTCTTATTTTTGCTGTTTCTAGAAAGAAAAACTCTTCCCCAAAATAGGCTATACATGACTTTTAATACACTTTTAAAATCAGGTATAGTTTTGAAACTCTAACACTGGTTTTGTTATTTCTGTTACCCTTTCCAACACTGTATTTATCATCCTAAAGGGTCTCAATGTAAGATGAACCCATCACCCACCCTGTCATGACTGTACAGTTAAAGCAACTTGCACCAGCCCCTCCTGTGCAGACACCCAGCATTATTTCCATCAGTGCCTCTGCTTTGCAGGGTGATTCTGCACAAAAACATTGTCATTCTCCTGACAAATGACTTGCATCCAAAAAGCTGTTCATACACTACAAGCTTTGCAGGACCAGTGATTTTATTTCTCTGTTCATTAAAGAACACATTTTCCCCCCTATTTCATGCATTTTAAAGCACCTCTCTAATGAGTTCACATACTAAGCATTAATATTTCTTCCAACACTTTCCCATTAGCTGTGTCAAACTGAATCTCGTGTCATTTGTCATGTTGCACTGAGGGTCTGATAATTAAGAAATATGTTGCTGCTGCTGCTGCGATGATGAGCAGAGTTGTACAGGAGTATTTGGTTGTGCCTTTGTGGCGTTTCTGGCTCAGTCTGAGAGCAATGAGTGTGTAGATGGTGCTGTGTGTGCACTGTGAAATGTCTCTGTGTGCTGCCATGCATTAGAAACACTCTGTCTATGCACACCCCATGCATAATTCAGCTTGTGTTTTCTCATGGATTTTCCTGGAGTGCCAGCCCAGCTCATGAAGAGGGGAAGGGGAGTCAACAGGTTGTGGTGCCCTGTTGCTCCCTGAGATTTAGCATGCAAAGCACTTCCCTTTGCAGAATCACAAATATTTCCACAGCACAGACCTCTCTGGGCAGATTTAAATATTGCACAGTCTAAGCTAAACATCCTGACACAAAACATTTGCAGTCCCTGGCTTGTTAAATTTTTTAGCATCACTTCTGGTTGTTTTCTCCTCAGAGAGCACAAGGCTAACACAGCAGTTAGCTCTGTGCTCTCTCCTCTCACAGGCACTTTTACCTGGCTGCCCACCTGTCCCTGCCCTGGGAATTTTTTGCTGTGGAAAGCAATAAATGTGGAAGCACAGGGAGTGCAGGAGGGGTCACAGGGGTGCAGGGACTGAGTGACAGCTGCCATTCAGCCCTGACCCCAACAAAGGAGCTCTGTGGCTGGGCAGGGAATGTGACAGTGCAGGGGGAACAGGTAAGGGACCTTTCACTGTTCCACTGCTCACTCCAGGGTGGCATTTTCTTGTCACCCTTAACGACCTACAGTGCCTAGAGGAGCATCTTCTGCAGAGAAAACATGCTCTCTGGAATGTCATCATCCTGACCTCGACCTTGCAGAAAGAAGCTGTGTATTGATTTTTCACACCCTTTCCCCTGAAGTTTTATCTTCAGTCTATGGAGAAACACGCTGCACTCTTCTCTGCATAGGAAGCTCACTTGTTTTCAGAGGGATTAGCTATTCACAAATGTTAAAATTAGAAGTTAGGTCTGCTTATGGGAATTCTATTTGCCCAGAGAAGTTGTGGCTGCCCCATCCCTGGAAGACTTCAGGGCCAGGCTGGATGGAGCTCTGAGCAACTTGGTCTAGAGGAAGGTGTCCCTGCCCATGGCAGAAGGTTGGAACAAGATGGTCTTTAAGGAACCTTCCAACACAAATCATCTGTGACTCTGTGTTACAAAGGAAAAAAAAGGTACTTTTTACTTTTTGGTGTTTACTACACGGCTGATAAATTTAATAGCAATTCATGACTTCCTTTTTCTTCCTTTAATTGATCTGCTTTGTGACTCAGATTCAGAATTAGAGGAGCAGTGCAGTGTTGTAAAATCTGTTACCCTGCAAATGAAGCAATTCCCTTACTTTTACCAACCAAGTGGGTCTGTTGGGGTCACTCTGGGACAATTCCCCCAGCTCCAAGGAAACAGGTCTGTTCCCTCAGACTGATGGATCCTGACATCACTGGGCCACCATGAGCTGGGAACACACCTTTTTTATCTGCATAATGGTAAACAACAACCCCTTCAGTGCTCATTAGTCACAAAGAGTTGGGCTCACCTGTGCTGCCATCCAGCACCTCCAGGACTGTGCAGAAGCCAGCAGGGGTAGTGAGGAGAAGGGTGGACACTCGTGGTGGACATGCTGCTGCTGGTGCTGCCACAGTTGGTGTTGGATGCAGGGCTGGATTCCAGGCTGCATCCCAGCACGTGGCCCATGGCAGGGGTGGGATGAGTGGCTTAAGGTTTGGGGTTTTGGATTCCAACCCAGACCCTTCTGTGCCTCTCAGCCCTGCACTGTCCCCAGGGATGGTCCCAGGTGCGGCAGCACCTTCTGACAAGGGCGGGCAGAACCTGGGGATCCTCTGGGAACAGCAGCTCCCTCTGCCTTCCCTCCAGCCACGGGGAGCTCCTGAGCAGCAGGGACCCCTGTCAGTGCTGGCTGTGTCTCACAAAGCTGGACACCAGTGAGGAACAGCTGGGAATGCAGGACAGTCCCAGCTCTGCATTGGAGTTCATCTTTTTTCCATCAGGAAGGCAAATTAACCAACTAATCAGCATGGGCTGGGACGGGAGAAATGTGCTCACCTGACACAGGTAGAATACACAACAGATTCACTTTGCAAATTAGGAAAAAACCCAAATCACTGAAGTTTCCTTTTTTTTTTTTTTTTGCAGGAAGAATTCTCACATTTGTGCCCTTTTAAAAAATAATTTTCTGTGAGCTCTTGTCCACAGAGAGTAGCTGGATTCTAAAATCACTGTTCTTAAAAAAGAAAAAAACCAAAATCCCAACACCAACACCCTCACAGTTCTAATTTATCAGCATATCATCCAGGAAGATCCCAGCAACCCTCACAAATCAGGTCTGGCTGCCACATGTCCTCCATTATGGACCTCACTAATATCTTTAAACCACCAGCGACACTGGTAACTTGACAATGTTCCTTCTGATTTACACTACTGCAAAACTGAAAAACGTTTGCCCTTTCAAGTAATTTATTTCCCCTTTTGTTGCAGCTGCAGAGCAAACCCAAGATTTTCTCTGGCTTCCAGTAGAATGACCCACGTGTGAAAGAATATCTCCCTCAATCAATAAACTCCAGTTTAAATTTATCAGCTTTTTCCATGCATCCCATTCATCAAAGTATTTCTTTACATTTACATTCTTCCTACAAAGAGCTTGTGACATTCTTATTTAAAAGAAAGTGATATCAGAATTCAATAAAATAAAAAAATTAAAAGCATTTTGCATATTGACACTGGAAATGTGATGCTGTTGATTTAAAAGTTGATCTTTCCAAGAAGATGCATGTGTAAGAGTTACACTGATGACATTCAATTAACACAATAAATATCACCTCGGATTGTTAGATGTATCTTTGGTGTCCTGATACCCATTCTCACACTGCAATATTTACTCTGCTGGAAAAAATAAACCATCATTTAAAAATGTGGATTTGTGAAGAAAAATGCAAACAAGCAAGGCCCAAATTGAAAATAATCCTTTGAGCATCCTGTTATTGGACTGAATTCTTTTGATCTCAGGCCTGTGACATCTCAGTCGCTTCACAGGACTTTAGGAAGTTTTATTGGTATAAAACTGGCATAGGATAAAGGTCAGCCTATTTATTTTTAACCAGTGAAGTGAGATTATTTACTGCTCAGTTTACAGGCTGAAAGTGCACTCTGCAGTATTGCATTGGGAGAAACAGAAGAAAAGGGACCACCCTAACCCCCAAAATAATACTCTGCACTTGGGGACAGCTTAGTAACTGCACCAATACAAGATTTCAATCCCATCAGCTGTTCAAGGTTTGGGCTGACTGGATGCTGAGGGGTGCTGAGCAAAGAGCCAAGATCCTGCAGGGAATGGGCCATGAATACTACATCCCAAAATTTACACACGAGCTTCAATACAGAAATGGGAAGATGCCAGATCAAGTCACAGGAAGATTTGTAAATCTCACTCTGTATTTTATTTTTCTTCTTTTAAATATTTCTTGGTCATTGAAGCTATGAAAATTCCATTCATTTCTCTGCTGTTGCCTACTTAATGAGGTAGAGAAACATTTTATTATTCCCCTCTGATGAATACACAAGCAGCAAAACCCAGAGCTGAACAGAGAAACAAACAGTAAATTATTTCAATCCTCTTAATTCTCTGCTTTTTGGCAGGTAATGCCATAAGTCATTCTAGCTTAGCAGCCACAGATTGAAGGCAGATTTCTTTTTAAACTTTGGAAATGTTAAAATTGAATGAACTAACAAAAGAAAATTTTACCTAAACAAGGAAAAAATAAAAGAGGAACTTTTCAAATACTACACTGGATATCAAATAATTTTATGGGGTTTTTTTGCAATGAGTCCTAATTTTTTGGGAGGACAACTTTCCCCTGTCCAATCCAAATCCAGGCAAGTCCCATGAATCCCAGTAAACTGAAATAACCTTTTCCTCCAAACTCCCTCCCCAAAATTCTTGAAGAGTTGCCTGTGGGTGAACTGGAATGCATCTGGAAGTGTTTGAATTAAGTGCAGCTCGCCCAAAAGACAGCTTGGCTTCCTGCAGAGGTGTCAAGGATAAAAAGGGGATTGTGGTGGACAGAGCATTGTTGTTGGGAGTTAACAGGGAGCTGAAGTGACACTGGAATATTCATCAAAGTTCCTCAGGGCTGCTCCCTTCCAGATGAGCAGAGATGGCTCTGAGAGCAGCTGAAATACCTTCCAGAAGTGCTGCAGGACACATTTGTTGTCTGACCCTGCTGCAGGGAACAGCTCCATTTAACTCAGCAGCATCACCTGCACCAGGTGAGCACAGAGTTTCACCCGAAGCCCCAAAGCTGCAGCCCTGGAGTTTTGAGGGGCTCTACTGCTGTAAAAGATCAGCACCTTGTTAATTTTGCTCTGCAACTTGAATATGTGTCATTCTGTGCCTCCATGAATTTTTCAGGTACACTGTTAATATTAATTTTTGATTGGATGTGGAAGTGTCAACTCCCATGGGGTGCAATTAATAACACCACAGGTGCCAAACTGGGAGATAATAAATGTAGGAAAGCGAGTTAGTATGCATCAGGTGCTTGTATTTTCCATTAACGAGAACAGATTTGTAATTTTAAAAAAATTGTTTTCATTACACTTTTTGAGGAGGAAAAGTAATTTCATACCTTAAGGCTGTATATTCTCTTCGTTCACTTGAAAGACCACAGAGGTGCAACACTTAGAACAAAGTCTGCCCAGCTCCTGGTGCCTCTGTAGATCTGCTGGACCTTTTCCCACAAAGCCCCACCCTGAACTGTGCCATTTTCCACATCCCTCCAGGAGCCCAGACCACCTGGCTGTGCTGGGGTTGTGCAGAGTAGAGAACTGGGGGCAGAAACACAGGCTGCAAACTGAGGCACCACAGAGTTACACCTTCCTTGACAGCTGGAGCTGTAAGAACATGGTCTGCTGGAGCCAAAAGAATCCCAACAACTCTGCTGAGAGCAGGAGCTGAGTGCAAGAGCACAGGAGTCTCAGTATTCCATTGAGATCTAAGTCTAGCTCTGACCCACCAGCACAGGTAACAAAAGTGTCATTGATTCCAGGCTTGGGTCTATTTACTGTTACTGAGCCGATTCTCAGAAAAATAATTAATTCCTTGTCGTGTCTCACGTGTATTGATTTTTGTAATTACAATGGAATTGGAGGCAAGGGTGCAGGGGGAAGGAAATGCACTTGATTTGTGTTTAAGTTGATGCACAAGCTGTCGAGGACAAAGCCATGGAGACGCCGTGGCCGTGCCTGTCAGGGATGCTCCCTGTCACGTGCCAGGATCCAAAATCACACCCTGCTCTGCCATAATGCAGTGCACAGAGCTGGCTCTCTGCAGCAGCCTCCACAGCAGGCAGGAGAGATGCCCAGGGGGAAGAAGATAAGGACAGGACAAGCCTAATGTAGATCAGCGACTAAGAGGAGGAGACAAAGACTAAGAGGATGGGAGAGAAAGAAAATACAAGTTGTTGCTGATAATAGAGCTCCCAGTAGATAATGTAAGGAAAAACAAGGAGTGAGAGAAAAGAAAATCCAATATGGCCTTGCTTGGTAATGATGCTGTTAGAAAAAACCAGCAGGAGGGAATCAGCTTTGTTTCCCATATGATTTCACTGAAATGGCAAGTTAGGGAGTTTTCACCCAGAGGCAAGTCAGCATTTGACTCCTTAACAGGTGACAGTCTCCTTTCCCAATCTTGTTTGTGTGAGGGGCTGGCCTGGTTCCACACACACAGACCTGACTGTACCACTCAGTTCCTGCAGTGTCACACATCAGTTTGTCACAAAGACATTTTGTCATCACCCACACAGACACACAAGCACCTTTTGGGCTCACTAAAGCCAATGCCTGCCCCGACTCCTGCGGGACCACAAGAAACTGTTTCCAACCTTTTGCATAAAAGTACCAGTTCAGGAAGTCTCCAACTCTCATAGGAGCAAAAAAGCTTTTTTCTTATACAACAGCCCTGCAAATGAAAGCTGCAAAACAGTCTCACATCCAAACACTAGAAAGAAATTATATATATGAGGGAGAGGCAGAGCTCAGGGGTGTAAATCAGGCCTGACTTAAGCACTTTCAGCTAACCACGTGGTATTTTAAACAAAACAGAAAAGCCTCCAGGACAGGGAACTATTCTGCATCCAGTTTGTGCCATTTCTAAAACCTGTTGCCTAAAACGACCGCAGTCAAAGGCAAATTTTCTCCCGGTGCCCTACACACACCACAAGAGAGGAAGCTGCAAACTCATACTTTGAGAAAAGCCAACAAAATGTGAGAGGTTGTGGCAGTGTGCTGGCAACACTGAGTGACATGAAATCCTCCCTGGCTGGGAAAGAGCTCCGAGCAGAGTCAGAGCACAACAAACTGTGAGGCACCAATAAATAACCCAACGGCAGTGATGGATGACAGCAGATCTGTCTCCAGCGGAATTATTGGTGAGAACACTGAAAATTCTTTCCCTCTTAATATATTAAACTCTTTGTTTGGGGCTGAGTTGATGCTGCCAGAAAAGCCTTTTAACACAGCCAGCATAAATTTCAGTGGGTGTTTGAAGCAGGAGAGCCTGGGTTGTTAAAAAAGCAGCCCCCAGAAAGGCTGCTGCCTGCAGAAAACACATCAGCTCTGCTCAGCTGGGAAATCATTTGATCTATTTTATATCATCCGCCCTGTCACTGAGGAGGCAAATATGGGAATGAAATATGGACACGGAGCAAAACATAAAAAGAGACTTAATAAAATGAGTAATTATGTTTTCCCTAAACCCTCTCATGCAAGCAGGAGGCACACAGCATCATAAATTCAGCACAGCGCCCGTTTCAGTGTGTGGGAAAGGGAAAAATCCCTGGAGACAGCCCCTGTGAGCAGAGCCCTGCCAGGAGGGATGGGGACGGAGGGTGAGGAGCTGGCACCGTGGCCAGGGGCAGGGGGGGACAGCGCTCTAGAGCTGCTCTGTGCCAGAACCTAACACTGGGCAGAGGGAGAACTGAGAAAAGAGTCAAACATGGCCCAGCACAACCTGTAGAAATTCAGCTCATGTCCTCAGTGACAGATTTCTGGTGCTTTATGCTACCCCTCAGTACATCAACAAATGCGAAATAAAAAATAAAGAAAAAAAGAAGGAAGGACACAGCCAAACAGAAAAATTCAGTGCCCAAGGATCCAGGAAAAGCCGGTGTTAGAAGCACTAACTGATTATTCTTTGGCATTTTAAATTCCAGTGTTTAAATTCCTGTTCACAAGCCTGACAAACTCATGATCCTACAGCACCAAACATAAAAATATGTTTACTTCTTACACCCAGATGCTCACAACACCGAAAACTTGCAGCTTATTTATAAATGTGATTTTAAAAAGATGAGTAAAAAACTGGAAATGCAAACATTTTTATTTTCCCAAACTATTGTAAACTTCTGGCTATTCAGCCTAATTTATTCTCTGGCTACTTCACAGAGATGACGCGATAACACTGATCAACTGACAGCCAGTGCTAGAATCCAAGCTGTAACACAGGTACAGAAACATTGGGACTGTGGACACGGACAAGGAATGAGAACCGAAGCCAAGGACACACGTTTGAGCAAGAGCAGAAAAAATGAAAGCAGACACGACACAGTGGGCTGTGAAGAATTACACTGGGATACGAATCTTGCTGAAAACAAGTCTCCCTCCTTGTGGAAGTCTGGTTATACCTAGGTCTTCCTACAGGAAAATCAGGTACAAGTGCAGGACTCTAGACCTTCTCCACTGAAGCTGGTGGCAAAACTGCCACCAGCTCCACTTGGAGCAAGAGTGAGCCCCCAGGCTTAAGGATCAAAATGTGCATTTCAAAATGTTACATGTGGATGCAGTGCATAAAATCAGATAGAGGAAATCCAGCAAGCAATGTAGAATACAAAGCACAATTACTGTAACAAAGCTCGTTGTTTCCCACAGAAATCCATCCTGGTGGATGGACAGCAGGACCCGGGGGCAGCATGCTAAGGAGATATCTCTTTTTCCTTTCGATGGGAACTGTGTTTTGCTTCTGTGCAGCTCAGGCACAGGGGAGGGAAGGGCACACTCTGCTGGTCACAGCACCTTTTACACTGACAGCTCTTGAACAACCTGAGTGCTGAAAAACAACCCTGATCCCATGGCACCCGGGCCGGAGGTGGTGCCCACACCAGGCTGCTGCTTGACTTCTCTCAGCCTGAGGGTCAGTGAGGGTGGCTCTGATGCTGTCAGGGCATTCTCTCATGTTTAAACATCAGCCTACCTGCTGCAAGAGCTCTTTCTCTCCAGAAGGACAATTTTAACAGTGTAACATATGTTCAAAAACTTTTTACCTTAGGCTTTTCATCCAGTATTTGCTGACGAATCTCCTTGTGTTTTTCTACAAGTTTCTCCTGCCTTTTACTCTGAGCATCTTCTAGCTGTCAGAAAAGAGCAGAGAATCTTTTTTCGTGGATTGCACATCCTCACTCCCCCACCTCCTCCCCAACAAACATTCCACCCATCAAAATTAAAACGTTATCATCAAAACCAGGAACAATTCCAATATAAAATTACGCAAATTATACATCACTGCCTCGAGCATCCCTGAGCACAACTGTTCAACAGTCAGGTGTGGACATGGAATATCAGATTCCACATGTAAGATTCAGGATCAGAAATGTCTAAAGGACTGACTGCAGACTTCTAATGTTATTAAATTATAAATTTTGGGCTTCACTTAATAATGCACTCAGACACAAACCTACTTAATTTGCTAATTCTTGAGGTTGCTTCCTAAAACAAGGCTCTTCGAAGCAAAAATGGGCCAACCTGACTATCTTTGCACTGAAATTAAGAGGAGAATTCAGTGGCTGCACACATTCCATAGTGATTTTACACCCCAAAGCACTGCAGTGCATGATTTCAGCCCACTGTGAACCACCTGTAGCTTCTGAAAAGCTAACAACTGTAATGGAATTCTTTAATTTGTGTTTACAGAACTCACGGAATGCTTTTAACATTTCATTAACTGTACAAATGCAATTAAAGTTAAAATATACTCTGCAATTAAATGTTCACTGACTTTCCTTATGCAATCTTTGCATTTGTGAGACAGCAAGCCCATTACAAAAATGGGTGCATTTCCCATTAATACACACAGGATATTCAGAGATGAAATTGTATTAAAGTCTTCCCTCCTCAGCACCATCCCCCAAATGCTGACTAACAATGAGGAGCTGTCTGAAATCCCAGCTTTCCTTTAACTGGAATGTGAAGCAAAGTCCACACTGCATCTGCTAAAAGTCAGCAGGTGTGGAGTCTTTGTGCTGAAGCCCAGAATCTGCAGTTGAATGTAATCTAAAAGATGAAAGGTGACATTTTATCCCCCCAGATGCAGCAGAAACCCCGTGGCTGACGTACCCTCTTTATGTACTGCACCACCTCCTGGATGTAGGACCGGATCATCTCCGTCTTCTCCCTGGGGGAAGCGTTCCACCAGTCATTGGAGTCAGCCAGATCACACAAATAGATTTTAACTCACTGCAACTCTTTGCCTCACCAAGGCCACGTTTAAGGATCTGCCTGATTAACTTTTCTGCACTCCCTGAACGTGTCCTTGCACTGCACCAAGGGCTCAGACTTCCCCACGACCTGCACGCTGTCCTCCTGCTCTTCCCCAACAGGCTTTTCCCACAGGATAATGCCGTGTTTTCCAAGTGTTCCCACAGTCCCAAATGTCAGCCTGGGAGCTGCAGAGCCCTGAGCAGAGGCACAGTGCCACGCTGTGGCAGAGGAGCAGCCTCAGAGCAGGCACTGCTGGTGACACCTGGGGACAAAGCTCCCACAGGAGCAGGGCACAGCCTGGCCCCCACACAGAGCTCAGCCCAGGGGAAGTTGGATTTTGTCACACTCTGAGAGTTATTTGGTAACCATCAGTCAAAGGCTGAACACAAGAACCCCCAGAGGGATAAATGCACATAAAATAGCAATTTGTGGCTGCTTCAGTCGATCAGTTTCAGGACAGCTGCTCCAAATCCTGCTTGCCTCAGCCGAGACCAGTGAACTGCTCCTCAGGTGGCACTAAAATCAGGATTTAGGCAAGCCCTGGCTGGGTGTAAGAACATTAAGAACAAGTAAAACAATGGATTATTATCTCTGTGTAACACTCCTTCCAAACTTGTGTCAAAGCTTTAGATGAACAGCAGCAGCCAGAGTGACTCAAAAGGGATTCACCAGAAGGTCTCACACCTCTCTGCCCTGCGCCCAAAGTGGGGACAAGCTGTGTCACAGACAGAGGAAAGCTGACTTCCCCATGGAGTTCCAACCTCACCTCTCTCAAGGGCTCTCCGAAAAGCCTGACAGAGGAAAGTCCTTGGGAAAAATGAGAAAAAAGTGAAATGGAAGGAGAAAAGAACTGCTGCTTGTCTGTCCCTGAGCCTTTCTCACCAGTGCCTCATTTACCTCTCAGCAAATCATTTCCTACTGCAATTGATTTTTACTGCTGCAGCATTTCCGTAATGGCCAACTGCTTTTTTCTAATATGAATTCCATGCCCTCTGAACAGCTCTAACTACATTAAGCATTTCTCCCTCTTTTTGACAATAAATTATTCTCATCCTTTTTTTTTAATAGGATGCTTATTGAAATTTTTAATGTGTTGATTCTTAAACTACCTGAAACACTTCACTGTGTGTGTCTGTGATTCCCTTTCAGTGTTACCAAATACAGATTTCCTCCTGAGAGGCTCCAAAACCTGTGTAAACCCTTTTACCTGGAGAAATCCAAACACAGTTGTGCCTTTGTTACATGGTAAAACTCAAACATTAGAGGGTTTCTTTTTTTGTTTTGTTTTGTTTGTTCCTCTTGCATTTTTAACTGCTCTAAAGTAAAGACTGGTTACAAGAATAGCAGTGCAAGATTAAAATGCTCCATTTTCTTTTTGAGCTGCTTGCCAAAACAAATGAAGGAGGACAAACAAACCTAGATAGTGTGCCCTTGGGAAGAACACAATCAACTTGCACAACTGCACTTTGTGTTGGCTGAGGGTGCATAAATGAAATTAGCATTGCTGTGCCTGCACAGGGACACTGCACCCTCAGAGCTCAGCTTTCCCCTGTCTCCCCCACGAAGTGTCACTGTCACTGGAGGAGGATCATTAGCAGGGTCTGAGGGGAGTTTATCCCAAAAGCAGAGTAAACCTCACAGTGTGGTGCTGCCATTTCTTCTGAGAGAGCAGCTTTAATGGAGCTAAGAAGAAAAGACAGCTCACAAACAGAAACCCAACCCTGCAGGAGCAGCAGCATTAAGGCTATCTGTGCTCAGAGGAGCAGTGCCTGGAGGAACAGGATTTTGGGGAACTCCTCCAGGAGGTGCTCCCAGGAACAAACCCACTCCACACACGGCTGCTGCTGGCCCAGGCTCCCCCTGCTCATGGAACAGGAGATTGCATTAGCCCCAGGAAATGAAATTATTATCAGGAAAAGGACTCTGGTGAGCTCTGACTAAAGGCTGACTTGGATTTAGGGTCGAGACCTTTCTTTGATTTACCAGCTGTGAAAAATCTTGTATAAGGATATGGATCCAGGGATATACTTACTCTTCCATTTGATTTTTATCCTTGGACTTGGCTTCTGTGATCTTCTCCTGCCTCTTCTTGTCCATTTTTTTCTTCAGTTCTTTCTTTTCTCTAAAGTGTGAAATACAAAGGGAAGTTCAAAAAGTTATCTAAACAAATCCCACAAGGAGTAGCAATCAATGATAAAGAGAACAGCACTTACTTTTCACATGTTTCTTTCAGTTTCTTTAGCTGGTTGTTCTGACACTCCTCTGCTACATCTGTCAGCTTCTGAATTAGCTAGAAAAAAAACCCCCAAGAAATAAAAATATGTATTTTCAGCTAAACATCATAGAGGCAGCAGAATTTCCTCAAAAGTCTGCAGCAGACACAAAAGTGTTACGCCATTCCCAGATTAATTACCAACAATCAAAAGCCAGTAAACATTATTATCAGTGCAAACACATTATTAACTGGTGGAGTTCAGCCAGAATGGTGCATATCCAACTCACACAGAAACTGCTTCTTCTCTGTACATCAAGGTGATACAGTTTCACAATATGAAATGTAAAACCAAAATACATGTCAAGTATTTTACCTTTGCTAGGAGTGCAAATGCCTCTGGAAAATCATAAGGGGTCACAAATTGAATTTACACAATGCTAATTGCCAGCTGAATTCCTGTGTCACTGAAAATCCAGGTTTTTCTGTCAGGGTTGAAAACATTCCTCTTGTAATGAGGATTATTACAAGGAATGGTTTGGATTTTGGGGTGGTCAGGGGGATGCTGAGAATCAGGCATGGGAGTTATGAAAGCCAAGCACAGAGAAGCATAACCTACATTTTGGTCACAGAATGAAGAAGCTCTGAGCCACTGGTCTGAAATCTGCTGTGGTTTCAATCTCCTTTGTGCCCAAACCAGTAACAAAAGCCAGGTCTGTGGTGGGGATGACAGGAGAAGAGTCCTGGGCAGGGCTCCTGTGCCACTCCAATGAACAGTGAATAAAGTGGGAAATGGGACTCTTTTGGTTTGATCACCCTCCTAGGTTAAGTCTGATTTTGTAAAATTACCCTCTGAGGGTGATGAACCAGGAATGTATAACAAGGCATAGCTGGTCTGATGCAACTTTTCACTCCTTAGATGAAAGTAGAAAAGTACCAACAACAGGCTCCCCTCTAAAAGAAAGCCATCAGAAAGAATCTCTCAGCTGAAAGGCAGATTTTAACTGGAATATTAACTCCTGCACAGCTCAGAGGGAAAACTGTCCAAAAGTTCTGTGCTACAAAATGCATTTACTGTGCCACCACCTACCAGGATAATGCCAGAAATGTAACTTTGCTTTGAGAAATCCCATTTCCCATTTTGAAATGAGGAATGAATTACCTGCCTCATGTAGGCAGGGTCTAAAATGGTTCTTTTTTCTAAAAATTCAAATCTCTGAGATGCAGCCACCAGCTGTTAGTGGGATGGGGACTGTTCCCCTGTGGTGCAGGTAACTGTGTCCATACAGCCACCCTGGAGCAGCTGTGACTCACACAGGGATGGGGACAATCATCACAGCTCCGTGCTGTGATCCATGGAAATCCCTCTGTGCAGGGGCCTTGCTGAGCAATAGCCACACACAAATCACTCCTCTGACCTGCTCTTTCTGGCTGGCAGGGCAGAGGAGACAAATCACTTCACCCAACAGGAGTGAGGCAAAACATCAGGTAACAGAAAAAATTGCAACAGGGGGTTGTCTGGAATTTAGAAGCAGCTTGCACTCCCATAACACCCTTTAAAAATGTTCATTTCTGCCTACGAATATCCATTAGCATCATCTTCCATCTGCTCAAGCTCCTCTATTTCAGCTCAGAGGGCCTATGATCCTGCTCTAGTTGTCAGCCAAACTCCAGCTGTAAAAACAAAGCTGATTTGGACCAGTGAATGCAAAACATTTCTTCACCATATACAGAATATGTCCTGCATCCCCTTAAAGCGTTCATCTGCCACAGGAACACTCTTTGGCACAGCCCTCTGTCCTGGGGAATGTTTGAAGCTATTTTCATGGTGTTTTGGTTTATTTTCTGGCTAATCCTGCCTCCTTGTGTGCTGCAGGTTTGAAAAACTGGCAGAACAAAACAGGAGCATCATCCAAAAGCTGCAGCAAGACGAGAGTCACGTAACCAGAGGTAGCAATAATCCTGGTGCCTTTGTGCCTTCCACCCAAAGCCTTCCAAGCTGCTGGAAGTGTTAGTGACAAAGTGACAGAACAACCCCTTGAAGCTGCAGCAGAGCACAGGGAAGTGAAGCTCTGGCAGGGATTCCAAGTAGGAGGAAGCTCCACCCAATGAGAATTAGTCCTGGTGCTGCCAGTGCTCACCCTTGGCTCGACACCACAAACCTACCAGCTTGATGTGCTCCCGTTTCTGATACTTCTCACTGTAATACTGCTCCTGCCTGAGGTTCAGCAGCTGCTGCTGCTGCTTCTCCTTCAGCTCCACGAGCTTCTGGGTCATCTCAGAGTCCAGTGCAGCCAGTTCCTGCTCAATGGTGGAAGAGCTGTGGTCGGGGCTGCTCGTCTCAGACCTGCAAGGACACAGCACACCCCGACGGGTCTCGGTCACCAGGCACCTACACCCTGCCTTTATTTATTTAAATTTGCCTTTTAAAGTCAGACAGTTATAGGCAGTCCATTAATAAGTTCCTCAGTACCACACACAGAGCAAGAAGATAGGTGATTTTAGCCCTAGTAAGTTCAATAATTTAATTAGAAAGAAATTATTAATGATTTATTAATGGGATGGCTACGGCTTCTAAACCTCATTTCACTGACCCACCAGGGCGGTGTCAACCAGACTTAATGTAAGTGAGCTACAAACACAACTGCCAAGATTTCCCAGGAACAGATGCTCATGGAACTTGTTTATCCACTTCCAGACACAACTTGAACTTCAAAGCTGCAGAGCCTTCAGCAGAAAGGGTGAATGTGGAGTACTTTGGAAACCGAATCACCCCTGCAAGCACTCAGCAGTAACTTTTAAAGCCTAAAGTTACATCCGCATTTACCAAATGCTTCACACGGAAGGAAGATCCCTTTATTTGGTGTTTTCTCCCCCCTTCAGGAAATGCCATGCATAGCACCCACAGGAAAGTGCTCCATGGGCTGCTGACTTCAGGAGCAAAGTTCACACCCCAGTGGGGAGCAAACCTCACACAGGCAACTCTCAGGAGCAAGGGAAAAGCACAACAAGGAAGATAAAAAGCAACACTGAGGAATGGTTTGGGTCTGTTTTACTCTTGGTTGAGACAGAAGGAAGGATAGATGTAACTGTGAAAGGAAATATGATGACACTAAACTGGTCACGAGAAAAATAAGCAGCAAACACAGTATCACTCTCAGGCCAGCACTAAACCAAACCTAAGGAAAATACATTTAAAAAATAAGATTATGCTGTGTCCCTGCTCTGCTGCTGTGTTTACCGCCATGCTCAGGTGCTAAATCAGTTGCCTGGGAAACGTCAGAACAGCGCAGGAGATGGACAAAACAACAAAACCTTGAACAGGCAGGGCTGACACGGGGAGAAAAATGAGTTTGCTCCTCAGAAATGTGCTGAGATTACAATGCAGAGAACTGGCTCTGCCTCTCTCCTCTCTCCCAGGTTCAAGTGTGCAGCTGCTGTCACTTAGAGTTACTTCACCTGAAATAACGTGATCCTGCTTTCATCCGTCCGAGGACACCAATCCCAAGGTAGCCTCCTTTTATTTCTTGTATTTTTTATTGTATTTGAATATTCTGCTAAGAGGTTAAGTGGTGTCAGTGTGATGGGTGAGGGTAATTTAAGCATTACAGAGCCAGAAGACAGCATTAATGAATATTGCAGTCAGCATATTATGCCATTACACAACACATATTTTAAAGCTGACATTTCTCTTGTATTCTGGAGAAGAAAAGAAATCAGGCCTGTTTCTAAACACTGGCTGAAATATTGGCTGTTTTTAATGGGACATGATCATTAAAGAAACTTCAGAGCAACACCAACAAAACACTTGTGCATGTGTATAAATAAATATTTCAAACTTCCTGTAGACAACGGCTTTACTGAATCTTGGCTCAGTTTTAGACAAGGGCAAAAAGCAGAGATTGCTCCTGAGCAGAGAGAACACATTTTTATGGCCATCTGATACAGGGACTCCTGTGCAGTAGTGATTTATACTTTGCAGTTACAGGCAAACAGCACCAGCAATAATTTAAAATTATAAAATCCCCTTTCTGCTCGGGATGCAGTGCTCTATTAGAAGTCTGCTGCTTGAGATAATACGTACTCGAAAGCTTGAAAATCCCTGAAAACATATTTGTGCCTTTTTAAAAATTTAACCTCCAGATTGTCTGTATCTGCACACAAAACTCCACATCTCTGACACCACTGTGGCAGCTCCACGTAGGAGACTGCAGGGTTTTACTGCCTGACATCATCAATGGTTTGCAGTCAGATCACAACACAGTAAAAAAAAAATCTCAAATCCTTTTTTGCTCAAAAACAATTGAGTCATTTTATTTATTCAGCTTGATTTTCTGCTTAGATGTGAATAGGAGGAAAGACAGAAATGTGCTGTTGTTTTGCCTGCCACTGTCTGTCACACACTCTGGTGATAGAAAACACTGCAGATAAAATATCCCTGTGCTTGCAGTTGACAGCCAGTCATTAAAGGGAGTTTGTTAAACTCAAGTACAGAACATGGAAGCCTGAAAACTGGCAGTAGTGAAGGCCAGCAGAACACAGATATATTGTGAGTGTCAAGCTCTTATTAAGCCCAATGACATTCTGTCATCAGGAAAGCAGAAATGAATAAGCTCCTGCCCAGGGACAGTTATGGCCTGAGTCCCAGTCACTTACATTTAGAGGTACTATCAACAAAGTTGGCAGCCAGAGCAGGCTTGCAGCTTTTTTCTCGGATCATCTCCTACCAAAAAGCAAAATTTTTTTGAAGTTCATTCAATATCATCAACTGCAGCTACATCAATCTCATGTAAAAGTTAAGAGGAGTTTTGTGCTTATCTAGTTACTTTAAAAAATAAATGATGTTAAAAAGATGCACCAATGGGAGAAATAAAAATTTAGTTGCAATAGTATCTGACACTGATTGGCTCTATGTGTGAATATGCTTTGCCAGGGGTTATGAATTGATCTTTATAAACATACAGTTCCTGACCATAAGAACAAGGCAGTAATTGTGGAAAGGTTAGTAAGAATTCATTGCAGCCTTTGCATTTCAAACTGATAAAAATAAATAATTAATAAATAAAAAATATAAAAATGGTATCAGGACAGGGAAAGAGTGGTGGTGCAAGGCTTGGAAAGAGAAAGCACAGAAGGGGTGTTCATGCAGAGGCAAAGCCAGGCAATCATTAAGGGATCCCCAGGTAGTCTGGATCAATCATGATTCAAAGAGCAGGCAGATGTTTATCATCTGCAGGTGCTTCTTTCCCTGAATTCTACATCTGATGCCTTCTACTGTGGCCTGAGTTTCTCCAAGGCTCTAACTTGGAGCCAATGCTCTCATCCCCCATAACCCATTAATCTGCTGCTTTTGATTTTTAATGTGCTCTGTCAGCTCCATATGATTTCCCTGCTGTAAAAGAAGGCCCGAGTGAAGCTCCCTGACGAGGCAGGCCGTGTCTCACCCACCTTTTCTTGCTGTCCCTTTTGGCAGTTTTCTCCAGCACTGCTCTCCTCCGCAGGTAGTCGTTCTGGATCTCGTTGTACTTTGCCGTGTGCTCTTTGATCAGGTCGGTGGTTTTCTTGTGGTGTCTCTTCACCAGGTCCTTCATCTCCTTGTAGTGCTTCTTTTGGAGTTTAACAAAGGATTTCTGTTGTTTTAGCTCCTCAATGGTCTGTGCTTCCACTTCTGCAATGACAATGACAAGAGCCACTTCAATTTTCCAGTAGTGTAGGATTTCAGTCAGAGGAGCCAGGGATTGCTGTGAGCAGGAATCAAACAAAACCTGATTGTTTACTATGAGTAAAGGAAATATGGCATAAACTGAGTGGTTTCACCTGAAATAAGCTAACTGTCTTGAAAGAACTGGCATAAAATGGTTCCACTACTATTCACCACATTCAGAACAAATTAGCTTCTGTTCTCACGATAATGCTGCTCCTGTTTCTGTGTTAGATGGTATCTTGGTACTTGTGAAACTACAACAATATCTGAAAAATTCCCTGTTGGCTTCCCATCTCATGAGATGTGTCCAAACATTGCCTACTTCAAATCTGAGGAAGAATACTTGGCATGTACATTTTCTAGGAGTTACTTCAGTCCTAATCACTGGAAGAAATGCCTAAGCCATAAAAAAGATGGTTTTCTTGGCAAGGAAGCTTATCATTCATGCAGTGTAATCTGTGTAATTATTACCTGTGAGGACACTCTGGATAAGATCTTCTGTCTTTGCAGGTGCTTTCACAGAACCTAGAGGTAAAGGAGATGTTTGATTCCAATTCTTTTAAAACAACAGCCATGACTGTGCTGAGTGTTTAAACACAGCAGGTGACACAGGACACACCCTAACATGGGCAGTTATTAAAAATTGCAAAAAAAAAAATCTTTTGAGCAGGAGAGGAGCAACAGGAAAACATCAACCCTCTGGCCCAAGACAGAAAGGTGACCTTCCAAAAACCCACCTGAGCTTTGTTGTTTTACTGATAAGGAGGAGTGACCTCCCTGATACCACTCACACGAGCCATTTGAGTGGCATTAGGCTGACAGTACAACTACATCACACATTATGACATCAGTGCAAAATTCCTGCACACAGGATGAATCCAGCTTCTTGGAGGTCAGTCAGATCCTGCCTATAGAGACTGCAGCCATAAAATTATAAACACTGTGATCAACAAGCATTTGCTATAGGAGATGTGTCAATACAAAACACAGGAAGTGCCCAAGACTGTCTTTTGTGTGTGGACTAGGATGTAACTACGTGCATAAATTAGGCGTAGTTTTAAAAACAATTCCAATAAATTCCTGTACTTGCAACAACAACAACAACAAAAAAAAAACCCCAGCACATTTTCTTGCTTGTAATTAATTTTAGTTTCACCAGTAATGCAACTGTTAAGTAGGAGATATTTGTACATTTGAAGCAGAGAAAAGTGGTGGGAAAGTTTCCACCTATTTTAGACAAACAAAACAAACACACACAACTTCCCACCTTTGTTCTTTAAACACAAAGCACTTGAAAAATTATTATCCAGACTCATTTTGAAAAGATGGGACTTTTTTTTTCCTTTTCCTTTGTTTTGTTGTTTGGGTTTGTTTTTTTTTTTTTTTTTACCTGGTGCTGGCTGGCTGTGGACAACCTGAGTTGCTGGTTTCGGTGTGAGGGAGGCAGTGAAATTTACCCCATTTTCTGCTGGTGTTGGCCTGGGCTCATTGTTAGCTTCAGACGGTGCATCCCCATGGTCAATCTGAAATCACATGATAATTCACATGATTCTTCCCAACACACTCAATTTATTTGCAGGTCCAGCTTAGCCTGGTTTTAAAATGTAAAATTCTGCAAATGCTGTACCTAAAAATCATTCTAAAATAAAACGACAGAAGAAGACATCCTCGAGAACTGTGATAACCCAGGTGGCTCATTTGTGCAGGGAAAATTTCAAGAAGAAATGGAGCATGTATTACTCTGAAAAAGTATTTTAAGCAGATATAACTCATCAGGGACATTTTTGAGTACAACATATATTAGCTGCAGCAGATGTGAAGGCTGTATTGCAGTGAAGAGCCATAAAATCTTTCTAGAAATAATGTCGGTGCTGGCAGGAGAACGCTCCTCAAGTCCCTGCTGTGAACAAAATGTTTGACAAGGTTACTTTTAAATTTCATAGCTACACACAGCACTGCCATTAATCACCATTCTCCCAGAACAGGAACATCCTTCTGACTCCCAAAATCTCACATTCTTGTAACCACACTCCGAGGATAAGGGATAAATAGTACCTCCATTCTGCTGCATGAACACATCTGTGGTATCCAAATATTTAAGCATTTTCCACACTCTTTTCCTTCTCTCCAGTCTCCTGAGGGCTCAGGCTCGCAGCGTGCACCGTGCTACACAATGAACATCTGAAACTGTCCCTGTGACCATCAGGCTTTAAGCAGGCACCTGGCACTCAGCAAACAGAAGGTCATTCAAAGCAATTTTTATTTTGAAATGGCCAGGCCCCACTTCCTGCTGTCCCTGCGAGGGGCCCGTTGCCATGGTGTCTCAGGGAAGTTTTGAATTTGTTCCTTCAGCTGCTTCCATCTCCTTCTTTGATGGTAATCACATTACGTGCAGAGGCAGGATACCATGGTTGGGTTATTTTTGCCCCGTGATTACTCCACACTTGCAAAATATCAGCCTGTGCTGCATCAACAGAGGCAAAGCAGATCTTGATCCAACTGTTTTGTGCTGCTCCTGCTGCTGGTTTCCTTCAGCCTGGCCCTGACATTACACTGTATATTGCAAAACAATTCCTGTCTCAACAGCCTATTCCTACCAGAATTACAGGGGAGAGATACTGTAGGCAGAAACATGATGCAATTGACAACCACTGCCAACAATTTCATTTATATCAAGCAGGAACAACTGCAATAAAATATGGAAAAACCTCATTTAGCCAACATTTGTAACAGAGGCACAATGTGACAGGCAAAAGCTGTCACAGATAACACAGATGTGGTTATCCTGGCAGTTCTCCTCAGGCTGCAGTTCATTAGTTTAATAAAAACAATGTTTGCTACACAGATCTTCAACATTTAATACAAATAAAGCCAGAATTCCTAACTTCTGGCAGTCCTGTGCCCCATTGCATGGGAAGTGGGTATTATCTTCTTTTGAGACCTGGTTTTTATGTGCTGTGAAATGCTGCATCACAGCTTGTTGAGGAACTATTAATATAACCTGTCAGTTTGGGCCATAAAACATCTGTTTTCAGAAACTGAAGCAGAAATGTGAGGCAGGATCACAAAGTGAATAAGGAATAATTTTCACTACATCAAGCAATCTAATCTCATTAAAAAGCACTTTCTCTTCCCATAATTCATCACACTGTGCTAAAAGAATGCTAAAACAATCATGCTGTTTCCTTTTAAAAAAAGGGATTTTTCCTTTTAGGCTGTTTTAAAAACATGATGTAATCCAGCCTTCTAATTTACAGTTTTAATATTCACATGAACTGGTTTCTATTTCACATTGCCATGTCTTTTGCAATACAGTGCATTTACTAAGTAGAGAGATCCATACCCACAGAGGAATCTATCTGGTCTGGTTTTATTTCCACAGAGAAAAGGAGCTACTTCAGGCTGGGATTAGCTCCTACCATGGAATTCTCTGCAAATTCCTCTGGATTGTTCCTCCTGTCTATAAAGGACACTTGGCAGGGGAAGAGAGGGCAACCTTCACTACCTGTATGCTCTTAGAGATTTACAATGTGTTCATTGAAAGGTGCAAAACTCACACTGCAGGCATTCCATTCCCCCAAACCAGCTCTTCTCAAGCCAGGCTGGAAAGCAAGAACTGAGCAAGAAAAGTAAAGACAGGAACTTCTGTCATATTTATGATGGGAACTTTGTAAATAAATCCAGAAAGGATGCTGGAACCTCAGCCAGTTCTTCAGCATTCTTTGTTTATGTGATTACACTGACCATTAACAGACAAGGTAATGTGAAGCCTGAAGAAAGGCTGATTTATTTGGTTAAAACAATTCACTCTTGGGTAGCTTATTTCACTGTTCTCTAAGAGAGGCCTCTCTAAGAGGCTGAATTTAAATTTCTACAGCAAGGAAAGCAAAGCAAAAACCTCTCAGTGCTCCTGTGACAGCTGCTCAGATCAAAAATGTGTGTGAGGGGAAGGAAAGAAGTGTGGGGAGTGGAATCTGTGCTGGGAGACAGATCAGCTTTGCACACAATCAATTCTAGTGTGAAAGCTTGAACCTGGGCATTGGAAACGGGAATCCAGGTGCAGTCAGGTGTTCATTTCTGGCAAACACACTTGGGTTTGTTCAGCTGTGTTGCCAGTGAGTGTACCTGCAATTGTTAATCGGTGTGATTGTTGTGGGCCAATAAAAGTAAAGAAAACAGACTGACAGATGAGGAGAATGTTATCATCACAAAACACAGTCAGGGAAATCAAGATTTCCAAGTACAGACCAAAATGCCTTACCCAAAAGGTGCCTTTAAAACAGAAGGTAACCATGGTGAATTCAGATTGACACTTACAGTGGCAGTTTTGTCCCTGTCCCTTGCTGCTGCAGCTAACTCAGCCATTACACGTTTTTAGCAAACAGACCATAATCACTACAGTTTTATAAAATATTTCTGTGCTTCTTCAAAACCACCTCCTTTATCCTGTGAGTTTCCAAGATCCTTGACAGTCATCTCTCCTTCTTCCATTTGCTGCAGAAGATACTCTGTGACAAGAATTTTTCTAACTAACAAATAAGCCTGTTTATACCAGGAAAATCTGTAGTTTTTCAAAAGTAAAAATGACCTCTAAGGTATTTAAAGGATTATGTTAAAAAAAGGCTTTGCTATTAATATAGAATCTCATGTGTAGCGTGTCCTAGATAAATGTCTAAGATACTATTGAGCATTTCACAGTGTCCTCATTCAGCAGAACTTGTGACACTGCACAAAGAGTAAATTGTTGGCCACTGAATTGTAATGACTTTCACTCATCTGGTCTGCTTTGGGAAGGTATTCTTGGTTACAAAATCTAGTTCAGCGAGGTTTTGCACATCTGAGAATTGCAGAAGGCAGGCACCAGAGCAAAAGGCAGTATAGGATTAAAAAGCATTTCTCTGTCTTTGCTAGAGACTGTGCTGAGAGCCTTTTGATCACTTGGTGTGCACAACACCTGGCACAGACAAAGTGACAGACAAAGCTGATATCCTCAAATACTGCAGGGAGCCCCAGTGACAGTGTCTGGGACAGAGAGACTGAAAGTTTGAACACGCAGAGTCCACCAGAAACCACAGCTGAACTCTCAGTTATACTCAGAACAACATCTGTGCATTTGGGTGCATAACACCTTCAATTATACAGAAAACAAGGGTTGACAGGTTAATCTGCAGCTAACAATATATATCCAGGTATCTAACAACTAAAACTGTGCCTCCCACAGCTTTCAGCTGAGCTACAATGGGCCTGACTATTTGTTTACTCCATGGTCTTCTCCCTCTTCATTTCTCTTTCTAACATCTATGAAGGGTTGGATCAGTTGAACTCCAGAGGTCCCTTCTCACTTAAATTATTGCATGATTACCCTGTGTCTCTTTAGGACAAGTTTGCTCACAGAGAATCTATAGAGACATTGTGATCTGAGCTACACCAATGTTTCTCAGCAGAATGACCTCTCCAGAGGACAGCCTAAAATTCTCTGCAGTTTTTAATGTTTTCAGGAGAAAACTCCTGACACAGAGTTGTCTTTTTTGACAAGAGGAACCAACAGCACGCTGGAAAAAAGGGGCATTGACTCACAGAGATTTCAGTTGCTCCAGAGCAAAGCTGCACAGCACACAAATAACACAGTTTTTCATTTCCTTCACCTCTGAACAACAACCTGTTCAGTGCACACCACGATGCTTTTAGTGGTACCACACTGACAGTGCAGAGCTGCTGGGGTGCCCTGGGCCCCAGCCTCCTTCAGGGGCAGATGTTTACAGGTGTGCACATAATCAACACATACAACTTCCAGGGATTTTCAGGATTTGTCTTTCTAAGCAAAGTAGGTGTTTTTAAATACTGTAGCATGATTTCCAGAGACTCAGAAACCTCCCTTACCTCTTTCTTGACCTCTTCCTCATCTTCCAGAGTCAGCGCAGCCAGCTGCTTAGCTCTCTGCTCCATCAAGTTTACATATCTGATTGGATTGGATAAGGCCTCAATCACATCTAGGAACAAGGTAAATATTTCAGTTTCAAAGCCCTGCTGTTATGGTTCCAGCACTCAGGTTTTAAGAAAGAGGCAGAATACTGTTTTTTTCCTGAAGATTTTTCTTTCACTGCATGGCATTTAAACCCACCCATGTTTAGAGCCACTGCCAAAACACAATTCTCTCCCTTGAGCACAGCACTTTGCTTAGGGAACAATTACATCCTCCTGTGTTCTGCATGCAGAGTTTCATTTGTGCTCCAGTGGCAAGTTCCTGATGTATTTCCTCCTTTAAAGTCTGCTGAAAACAAGAGCTGGCCCTAATCCTAAGCCTCAGGCAAGGTGCTGTAAATCAGGCCATCTCCTAGGAGTGAGGAGACACAATGATCCACCAGATGCAGACCTGTGCTCACAGGACTGTTATCCCAGCCTGGCAAGCCACCCACACGCCATGCACTTTGTGTTCACATTCCCTTCACATTCCCCAGTGGGAAAAGCACCTGCACAGTTCAGAGTTACCTGCATAAGTGTCAGGTACGTAGTCTTTGACCTCGATGTACACAAAGAGGGCTGGCAGTGTCAAGGGCTGGTTCCTCTCATTCCTCAAGCAGATGTAGTGATAGCCTGCAGAACAAGGAACAACCAATTCACAGCATAAACTCTTCCCCAGGCACTTCCAATGCATATCTGTTATCACTTGTTATTTACAGTGTGGCTCCAACTGAGCAAGCAGCTCCAGGGATTTCTGGGAGGGAAAGGTTCACCTGAAGGGTCTCAGGGATAAATGTACAGACTGCTGGAAAGGCACATGGCACTGGAGATTAAAATGATATTTTCTGTTTATTCTTACATATGTGACTGATGCTAAAAATGATAATTTATTTAAATTTTTCATGCATTCTGTTTTAATACCTATGTCTGGATTTTTTAGTTTAGTACATCTTATTTAATTTTCAAAAGTGACCCTGATAGTACTCAACAATCTGAACAGCCAAAGTAAACTGAGATGTAACAGCCCATCCACACACAGCATCTGATTTAAAAAATACACAATGTGGCACGATGGCCACGGAGTGTGTTTGTGTGGATAAATCCTATTGTGTGATCATCCTTAGGAATACATCTGCAAAAAGAGAAAGTCCAGACTGTTTTGAAAGCTGGCTGTCCAACTTTTGACTGATCCCCTTGTGGCACTGAGTGCCATATCCAGTTTGGGAGCCATACCCATGTGAGAGGAGTCAGGATCCAAGTCAGGAGCAGGATGAATTTGTGTGAAGGAATCCTCACCTGGCTGATGTCAGCAACTCTCTCTAAGTAATGGCTAAATCCTTGCTGTGGGAATAGTGACAAGGCTGTGGATTTATGTGACAGCATGATAGAACTTTCAATAGCATCTCAGAAAAGAGAGAAATTGCACATTACAAAGGGTTCTCAGCTCTCTCAGCCTCCTCCAGCAAGTTTTCAGCATGGACACAAGCTCAGACCAACAGGCTGCTCTCCGTGCCATGCTGTAAACTGATGACTGCTGCAGCCAAAAGGACAGAGATGGGCCGTGGGGAACAGCTCTGGTAAGATTCCACTCACCACGAGAGGGAAACTCTTCCCACCCCTCTTCTCCTCTCCAGTCACCCACCCACCTTCCTCTGGCACTCAGCAGATCCCCCAGGAGAGAGCTGCATCCATTAAGCCAGCAGAAAACGCAGCTGGCACAAAAAATGTGTCTGCTGGATTGATAAACTAAGTTTGCTCGTGAAAAAGGTGTGGAGATTATTCCTCAGGAATAATTTGGCCAACTGTCAGATATGGGGACATGTGAGTTTTGTGCTGGATAAGGCACAGGGTAGATACAGATATTCCTTTTCCAGGGAGTAAAGCTGGGAGCATGTTCATGGCCCATATGCTTGCCCTGATTCAGTCTCCTCCCCTTGCTGGAAAATCTGGCACTGAATTTGAACACTTCCCTTGCTCAAACTGCCAATGTCACTGCATCTTTCTGAAACAGGATCTCTAGCAAGTCTCTGGCCTGGAAAATGTGGCCAGAGTTGTCACACAAGGTAATTTTCATTTAAGTGGCCACTAATTATAGTAGAAAGAGGCCAATAATTATATTTTTCTTTTAATTTTCAGCAACGAGGATGAAAGTAATTTTGGATATTTTAAAGGTATTACAGAGATATAACAGCTGGCATATAGGTCAGTCTTTCATGTGTGCAGAAATTACATTGAGAGGAGCAGGTTTTGCTTTCATTCCCAGCCACGTCCCCTTCTCACAAAGATGACATCAAAACTGGCTGGTGCTGCTCTCTTTCCTCTCAGAAGTGTGCAATTTTACCTTTTAGCATAAACCTGTGAGCATGAAATTGGTGTACTGGAGATGAGGAAGTGCCAGCTATGCCTCCAATGCTTTAATTCCACTGGTTTTCCTGGATGCTTAAACAACTAAATTTCTGATGAAATATGGCATTTTTGTTTTTCAAACCTGAGACAGATTACCCAAGTCCTCAGCTGCTGTAAGGCTGCTGATGTAGAGCAGTTGAGATTCTGCCTTGCTGCCTCTTTTCACCATACACAGTCTGTCTGTCTGTCTGGATGGATGGATGGATGGGGAAGGAGGTTCTACCTGGTCGAATTGCTGACACTGGCAATATCCGATGGCCAATGAATTTCCCTCCTTCTTCATAGACTGCCAGCCTCAAACAGGCCAGGGAAGGCAACACCACCTGCAAGGCAATATTGCTGCATCATTAACTTTCAGCTCTGAATGAAGCAGCTCCTTCCATAAGCTGCACAGAACACACGCTGAAATTTATCTAGTTATTGAAAGGAAAAAAAAAAAAACCCAAAAACACAATGAAAAGAGCTTCTGTGATTTATTTTCCACTTACTAAAAATAGCCGCCTGTGCTTCTCTGAGCACTGGGGCAGTCAGGCACGATCATTAACTAAACAGGGAAACGAAGTACACTAATTAGAAGTTCATTAGGAAAGAAAAATGCAAGTGATGTTTCCAAACTTAAGCTCTGGCAGGCTGCCAAAGGAAAGCCATTCAGAAGGCCAAATATTCAGGGAAAAGAGCACTGCTGCAAGTACCAAGTGTCTAAACACCCTTGTGAGCTACACCAGCTGAGAGGAAACTGAAAGAAATGGAAAGAAACAAGCACCTGGACTCGGGATATACTTAACCAAGGCACTCAGTGAGCAAACCCAGAGGTTCTGTTCAAATATTGGCTGCAGGTGCATTGCAAAGTGCAATAAAACATTCACACTGCATGGTGCTCGGGGTCTTCTGCCACCTTAGAACTTTAGAGAATTGAGTCTGAGTAATACTGCACGAGCAGCTCGGAAGTTTAAGTCTCATCTCAGGTGGATGGGATTCGTGTCTCCATCACCTGGGCAGTGACTTCACAGCCCAATCTAGCGGCCAGCAGGGCCAGCAGATTGCTTTGGCTGTGCCAGCTCAGCCAGCCAGGCCCCTGGAGCTGCATTCCCATCGTCCTGCTCCCAGGAGCCTGGGCACATTGCCATGGCACTGAACTGCTGCTGGGATCTGTGCCTGCTGCCCATCCCATCCACACGGCTGCTGCTCCCAGCTGTGCCCCCAAAACAAGCAAGGGGACTGCAGGCTCCCTTCCTTCAGCAGCAGCTGCCACAGCTGGGGCAGCCAGAGCTCAGCAAAAGCAGCTGAACTGTGAAATAACTATTCAGAATCTCTTTTCCTGGTTTCTAACAAGGGCAAAGCCACGGAAAGACCCCACTTGACAGGGATAAAAAAAAAGCATGGTTGCTTTTTGGGAAGCAGGTGTTAAACCAACCTTCTTAAACACTATGGCTTCCTCCTCCCAGACTGGATTCACTGCATTGCCTTGAGAGGTCTTGGTCTTCAGAGCTTTTCTCCTGGTATCCACAGGCAGCCCAAACATGTCCACTTCCACATAGGTACCAACTTTTTTATCAGAAAGGAACTGACCCGAAATTATCTAAAGCCAACGAACAAAGGAGCATCGTTAGAGATCACCGTGGTGGATCAGGAAATGAGTGGTTGTAATGCAGATGCACAGCTCTCATTAATGATCAGATAGTGGGCATTTAAAGGAAAACCAAAGCAACACTGAGGCCACTATAAACAGAAAAAAACCCCAACATTTAACTGCAGACACAGAAAAACAACCTGTGAGGCCTGGTTTCCTGTGACCCTGTGGTCCTGAATTCCCCTGTGAGCAATAATGGGGTTGAGATCATGCTGCTGGTCCTTCCCTCAGCGGGAACACTTATCTGGATCTCTTCCTCAATGTGCATGCCTATTTCCTGAGAACTCTTAAGTTCTATCTAGTCTCAACAACAGGTTCAAAAAATGCTTGAAAAAACAGAGGTTTAAATGGCAGGGAAATGATATATATGCTTTTAGCTGTGAGGGAGAAAACAATCTTGAAAGTTTGTATTCTAATAAAGGCTCTTCAAAGAGGAGTTTTAATATGAAAATACATTTGTAAAATAGCTGATCTTTCCCAGTTCTTATTCTTAACAGGCAGCACAGCTCTCAGCTTGAAAAAGTGAAAGAATGGTCTGAAGTAATTACTGGAGAAATCTGAAGAGGCACAGCAGTGTGCAGCAGTGTCACTGTCCCTTAACAAACTGAGGCTTGCCTAAAGCAAATCTTAACCCAGTGCCAGCTCTGCCTGTGTGAGCACTGACAGTGCCCAGCAGAGCCCTCTCTGAGCAGGCAGAGGCAGCTGCCTTCTGACAGCTGTCCCCTGACTCCTGCATGCCCATTCCCGTTAAAGAGCTGAGCATCTCCTAATGGCTGCTGAATGACTTCCACCTCCATTTGCTCTAATTGCAGAAGAAAGTGCCTCTAAACCCACAGGAGGGGCCTGAAAGTTTCCGTGATTGCAGGTCACCACAAAGGTCACCCCACACATCCCCTCCTATTACTGTGCATATTCACCAGATTATTCCTTTATCCACATCCCTCCCAGCACGGCTCTGCTGCACTCCTGCCTGCAGCCTGAGAGGAAACACTTGTTTTCCTCCAGTGAAAGCAGGAGGATATTTTGCAGTTGGACTCTACAATACAGAGTCTGTTCTAATGGACGAGTCCATTAAAGGAGTAGCAGGACTCCAGGAAGTTTGTGGTTTTACAGCTGGAAACACACCAAGTGAATTTGTCCCCCTGTCACTGCCAATGCAATCTATCCCCTCAAACATTTCTGCAGGTAATTCTCAATCTGCAGATTCCTGGCAGCACCTGAACTTCATCAGAGGTCCTTAGAAAGGAACAAGGGAAAACAGGTTGGCAATGAATTGCAGCTGACATTTATGGTTCCACAGTTCTGCTGGAGAACTTTCAGAAAACCAGAAACATTTATTTATACTAAGCATGTAGTGTTCTAGCTATTGCAGTCCAGCCTCCCACTTCACAACAGCATGTTTGAAATCCAGCTTCTAAAAACACAGCTGAACTGCTCCTAAATCCATTCGCTTCCCAGTTCTGTGATTCTGTAATTACTTCTACGGGAAAGAATACATACAATAAAAATACACTGATTTATCCTACACTGCAAAATGTGAGGCAGAATTTAAAATTAAATGTTGCTCCATGAAATTAAATTAATTTCGCTTTCTTGACTTATTATAGTCATTTTCTAGGCCACTGCAGCACAGAAATAAAAAGATATCCATGCTCTGGCACTGCCATGAGAGCACTTCCACCAGCTACACACATACCTTGACAGACAGAGTGTTGGCTACTATTCCATCCACTATTCCTTCAGTAAATGGATCAAAGTGCTTGTCTGGCCTTCTCATGAATTCTGGCTTTAACCTGTATCCACTTTTGCCATTGTACTCGTACATTCCCATGTTTATTTGCATAGACAAATCTGGATGTCAAAAATATTGGTAAGAGTTATCTTCTGGATAGATAATAATTTCAAAAAGCAATAAAATTTTAAAAAAACCTGTAATTTTATACTGACTGTAACAGAAACTGTACAAGCCTGCATTAAACATTTTAACTAACAGCTTTATAGCACACTTTAATCCCTAGATAATTTTTGACAAATAAAACCACACCTATGAATCAGCAAGTCTGTCAGAGAAGTGGACACGTAGAGCTTTCCAAACTCAGAGAACAGCGTGACTTACCCACGGTTTGGAAGTTGAGGGCCACCATCTGGCAGCCAGCATTCCAAAAGACTTGTGGCATGTAGTTGGAAGAGTCTACTCGTGTTCCCTTTGGGTAAATCCGGCTCAGCTGCATTTTGTTGTATCTGAGCAGTGAGTAGTTAAGGTACAGAATATCTGACAAAAACCTCCTGGCAAGTGAGAAGTGCAGCTGCAGGGTTAAATGCAGGTAATTCTTTACAGGATGGCAACGGGTTCCTCACTGGATTTCTGCAACCATCACGCTTCCAGATGTCCATAGTTTTGTAGGAGATATGATAAAAATGGGGCAATTAAGGGTGCCACTTGTTTCTGCATAGAGTACCCAGAATAAGCAAGTAAAGAGAACAGGCAGATGCATTAGGAAAATCACATTCATAAAATTTCATTTATCTTTACGGTTCCTACTTTGGGATTTTCCTAGGATGACATTTACAGAGGCCAGTGGGCTGTAAGCAGTGAATCTTCTGCCGGAGCAGGGAGAGGCATTCAGTTAAAAACTGGTTTTCTGGAATGAGATTAGAATTGGCCTCTACATGGACACAAATGACAAGTGTACACATCTTATGGCTGAGTCTACAAATCTCTGAGATGAGAATGTGCTGCAGGCAATCTTTGGAAGGAGCTTTCCATTAATCTCCTTTGAGGCACTGTTTTATCTGTTTATCTATTTTGCCTCATTCATTCTTAACTGCAACCATGAAAGAGAGATATTGAGGAACATCAAAAGGTCTAGCCAGGATGTTCCTTAGCTTTTCTTTAGAAGTTATAAAAATCAAAAAAAAAAAAAAGAGAAACTGTGTGGCAATAAATCAGTAGAGGTATGATGGGAAAGCTAGCATTCTCATGTGACTGCAAAAAAGTCAGCCGCATTTTGACAATTTGCTCACCATAACTCTTACCACTCCATATAGAATGATAAATTTAACAATCAGAATACAAAGAATTAGGTCTTCAATATGTCATTTATGCCTATTCCCTCTAGTCCTAGCCCACAGCACGAGGACTCATGCCAGTTTTTAAATTAGCTCATCAGAACTCAGGCCAATTAATTCATTTAGAAAGACAGTCAAATCTACAAATTTCATTTGGGTTCTCTATTTCCCCAGCTCCTGTCTCTGAATTCCAAAAAAGCTCTGCAGCAGATCTCAGATATAGAAAGACTTGGGAAGCCACTTTCTGAAAGTCAAGGATACTCCACAAATTCCACAGGAGACTTTGTGAGTTGCTCAAGTCCTTTGGTTTCCACAAAGGAAGACATTTCGAAGCTTTTGTTGCGTTCTGCAGGTTTAGAGGGGAGATAAAACCAGTGACAGGTTAGAGCACGAACTCACATGGTTCAGCCCCAGTCCCCTTACCCCACCTACAGCTCACCAGCTCTTTTCACCCAGATCCCAAGGAATCTACACACAGTGACCTTGCTCTGCACACACTCGGAGCTCTACCTGCACTCACATCAGCACTGCCCAAATTAGGGGCACTGGTGCTGCCTGAGGCTGATGGGAGCTGCAGGCGACAGTGGGGGCAGAACAGCGTGTGCATGTACCCGAGAGGGGGAGCCCAGAGGTCACAGCAGTGACACAGAGGTGCTGCAGCAGCTTGCTGTGGGCACTGCTGGATCCCTGGCTTCTCTCTGCAGGCTGATGTGAGGGCTGGGAGCCACTTGGAGCTGTAATAACTGGTGTCCATGCCAGATTAAAGTGAGCAGGGCTGTGCCTGCAGCGGCTCTCAGGACAGCAGGGACAAGGTCACAGCTGTCAAACCCCCAAAACACCACTATCCAACCATCCCTGAAGGTGCACTCCCGTGTCCAGCAGGGATTCAGACCTAATCCCCAACTGATACCAGGCTTTTATGACCTCTTTAATTTGGTCAGACTTGCCAATCTGCCAGTGGTGAACAGCTCCTCCTCTGTGTCTGAGCCCACAGGAATAACCATTAAATTGTGCACCACTTGTCACTCCCCTTTGCTTGATGTGGGCACAGCCTTTTAAGGCAGCCAGGCATCAGGATGCAGCAGAGAGCCTAAGCCAAGCCCCTACTAGCTTCAGTACCTTCACTTCTGCTCAGAGGGAAGGATTTCTGTAAACTAACAGCTTCCCACTTCAAACCAATCCTAGTTGTGGTTGCCTAGAAGGGCCACAGCTCTGGAGGTCAAATCCATTAACGCACTCAGCACTGATCTGTTTGAAAATGAGGGGATCAGTGCCTGCACGGAGCACGATCTCCCCAGCCTCACCACTTTATTGAAAGCAAACAGTAAGGCAGAGAAAAGGCCTGGCCTCGTGCAGGTTCAGAAATGATTGTAACTGAGCTGCAGCAAGCCAGGCACAGCCCGGAGGCAGCGCTGGCCAGCTCCCCAAAGTCCAACTGGGAAGCTGCAGGGGAGGGATAAAACTGAGCAAAAGCACAGAGGAGCGGGACAGAAACAGGTGGGCACTGTCCTCATAGGGAGCCAAAAAGGAAGCAGTGGATCCAAAGAAATGAGGAACTGGATTGTTTGGGCCACTGTGAGAGGAAAATGTGCTGCCAGCCTGGGAATTACAAAGCATCCTCAGCCTGTGCTGAAGATTCAGAGGATGAACACAGGTTTCCAAAAGTAATTCTCTGCCTCTAGGAGAGCAGGGACTTACACTTTATGGTGGTCCCTATTTCTAATCAGCAACCATCATGCTACTGCTACTATCAATAGTTGTTATCTCCTAATGGTGAAAATTCCTGTTATTCCCTAAAGGCTGCTCTCCTACCACTCCCTCTTCCTTTCTAACACACAATATCCTTTCTTTCTCCAGCTGGCTCATCTCCATCTCAGATTCTCATAAAGACACTGAAATCATTCTTATTCCAGCTACCCCCGACTGATGGCATAGCACTAGCAACACACATACACTGGTTTTATCCTATTTAGAATGTAGGTGCTAGAATTTCTTGTAGTAATAAACTCTCATTTCTCAGCCTTGTCTTTAAGCAGAGCATCAAGAGGAAACCAGAGCTGGTAGCTGTTAAAGGATTTGGTTACCAGCTGTCCAGAGCTTCATCAGACTCGTAATTAAAATAAGAACAATTATTTCCTTGTAGTATCTGGAGAGGATTAAGGGACCTGCCTGCTTGAAGAAAAGACTGCAGGAGAGACATTTCTCTCTTGTGATACATTACACTGTGCTATCTTATCAGGAGCCAATTACTGCAGAGTGAACAAATAACTCATTGAAAGCTGTCTGAAAAAAGGGGAAAAATATAGTTACAGCTACTTGCTGCCAGAGAAGAGGGAACCTTTCCAGTGAGGGCAATCAGGAGATTGGTATAAATCCACTGCTATTCAGTATTTCTGTTACCAACTTGGATGCAAGACCAGAAAATCTACTTTTAAAATGTGAGTGACAGAAGTGGTGAGGTACTGGTATTACCACAGAGGTCTGGATCACAAAGCCAAACCAACTCTAAATAAAAAATAATAAATATGAAAAGTGCTCTGACACTGAAATGATAAAATTGTATAAAAGACAAGTATGGGTCTCTATACTTAAGAAAGTGAGGTCAAGTGAACAAAAGCAACATTTTTGGGAAATGGCTGGATAGATAGCAAACTGAAAAACAATCCTCATTTAATCCCTTCTTTATTCAGCTCATTTAATGAAGATCCACCAATGAGTCCAGGCCAAGACTAAGACCAGGCTATCCAAGTTGTGCTTTAGCCAGCCAGCAACATTTACCACCTAGGGCCATATTTATCACATAATGATTTTTTTTTTTTGTCACAAACACCAAAAATTTAATTCCTTAACAATATGAGTTCACTGAAACTATATTATTGATCAAAGGCCACAGCAGGACTTAGGAGAAAAACCTGGACAGCAGCAGATCTCTACAAAAAACAAAACTCAGAAAGGCAAAGGCATGTGAACAGAAAAAGAAAAAATACCCTACATGAGACAATTTTTAACAGCTGCATCAACTTGTAGTGCTGGGATTCACATGGCTTCCTTTCCAGAAGGCACATCCCCTTCCCACTGTGCTCTTGTAACTCTCATTAGAGCTGGAGGAGATTATAAACACCCAAAGGGACACTACTACAGGGAACAAGCACAGCTCCCTGCATGATTCTGTGGCTGCTTATGTGTGGTATCTGTACAAATACCCACATACAAATGAACAGTTGGGAACTTCTTACATGTTTATTATTCATCACAAGTAAATGCCAAATCTTGTGCAGAGACATGGACTTAGGCAGCAATTACCTGTCCTCTGCCAAGGACACCACAAATCCGGAATAAATTAAAATGCTGTCTACACTCCTTTAACTAAAAAGCTCCAAAAGCACATTAAAACCTGTCAAAACAAAGTGAAAAAGGACAGCAAACAGTGGGGGGGTGTGCATCAAGGAAGGCAGAGATGCTGCAGTGTTTACTGAGGATGCCACTGAGTGCATTCCTAGCAAGGCATCTTCTGTAGAAGCCAGCAGGGGGTGAAATGATGGCCCTTTCTTCACAACACACAGAGGCAGGAAAGTGAATTTGCATGTGGGGAAGGGCAGACTCTGCTTGCCCTGAATCTTCTACAGAAGTACCACAGGCAAAATAAAAGTAGGAATATTTATGATCACCTTTCTCCAACTGCTTAAGTTACTCTTCAGTCATGGACAACAAAGACAGAGTAAGCACATAATTTTCAAAACTGTTTTTGAAATGTCAGCATGTTTACTGCTGATGAAGTTGGATATTTAGACTAAAAGACGTTTCAAAACACAAATGGATTTATTTGGCTGGATACCAAGGGAACATTTTCTGTCTGTGTTCCTGTATCTAATTGAGAAGAAGCCAAGCAGCATTTCTGCAGAACTCTGCCAAACGCCTGCCAGGTAATTTTAAGATGTTTCTTACTTACTTTTTGATACTTCAAACGACTCAAACTTCACAGGCTGAATGTAGTTTACCAGGTTAGACATCTCTTCCGTGGCCATAGCCTCACTTCCAGCAGTACCCTGGGGAAGAGAAAGGAAAATGCTGCACTTTGGTCTGTCCATCAGAGGCCACAAATGCCAATGCCCAGTTTTCTATCATTTGTGGTGTCTTTCACTGCCCCTGGCTAGAGAAGGCAATGTAGGGAATGTCACATAGGAAAGAACAAAATGGGCTGGAAGATGTAAATGTTTACAGTTAACTGATGCACTATTCTTGATTTTTATGTGGCTCCCAGGGAAAGGACTGCATTACCTCTACCCATGCACAGTGCTGAACACATTTATCAGTACTGCTGGATACAGAATAAAGCTCTACGTTTTTAAAGTCAATTTTTTTCTTCCAACAATGCTGAACGCACCATAGGCAGCTGCCTGAAACAGATCTGCTGCGGTGCTATTTGCTCTCAATCTTGAGAAATAAAAATATAAATAAACAAGTAAAGATGTGCATTCAAACCAACAACCAACTCGGAAAAGCAGGCGCTGTGCTTCCCGGTGCTCTGCTTCCCTTTCTCCACTGGATGGCAGCTGCACTCCGGGAAACACGCGTCAACCCGCAGCTACTGGAGCCGACCCCATCCCCAAAAACACATCTCCGCCCTTACTTCATCCATCGACGACTTCTTACAGTCGTCATCGTAGTCATCATCATCGTCGCTCTCCATGTCTGCTTCTCCTGGAAAGTTTCAAGCAGAAGATAAGGAGGGGCTGAGGCAACAGCCACAATTACCAGAGGCAAACTCAAGGAAGACGCGCAAGTAGCAGTGCTCGGAGCAGCCCGCGCTGCACATGTGCTTTTTGTCACAGCACCAATCACACACGCTGCTCTCGAGGGACTCATCCATCCTCGGCATTGATTTGAGTTCCTATTGCCCAACCAAACAAGAACTCTTCCTCTGCAGCTGCCTGATGCTCGTTCTTTGGCAATCAGCGCCGAGAGAAGAGCGCTCAGTGTGTGGGTAGAGTTTCACAGCCTGCTCTGACATATCCGCGAGTTTGGGACACAGCCCCAGGGTTTGGAGATGGGAGTTCAAACACCTGCTGTTGCAGGGTCCATGCAGGGCTCCAGGGAATGCCTCACCCACCCTGGGAAGCAGCAGCCTGCCCGGGGTGAAGAAATGCCGATGAAAACCGATGAGCTTCTGCTGTGCTACCGAGCCTGCCCAGCAGAATCCAGCTGCTCTGGACGTGGCACAGCCCCTGCGCTGAGGCAGCACAGCCGGGATGGTCAGGCACAGGAGCCGGACTGCAGGAGCTCACACCGATCCCCCTGGCAGGCAAATTTGGGGTGCCTGCGAGGCTCTGGAGCAGAGCTGAGCTGCGCCAGCTGAGGGCAGTGCGAACCAAGCAATGGCAGGAGATGCCGAAGGCTCATCCTTTCCCTCAAAACCCCGAGGAAATGGGACCAAATAAAACACATTCATTGCCTCGCTCCCAATCGCAGCGCACTCATCACATTTCCACGGGCAAGACGTAAATTCTTTAATGTTAATTAACAAAGGCCTCCCCTCGCCTTCAAAATGTTTTGATTGGATGCATCAGAAATTAAACCATTAAGGAATATCAAGCTTATTTTTGTCTTTAGAAACTCCTCCGGCGGGCCTGGCTGTCATAAAGTGTACCCTGTGCATCTTAAGATTCCGGAAAGGAAGATTTACTTATCCTGCAGTCACCCATCCACACCTATAAGAGTGACAGCTCTTCCTGACGATTTTATTCCACAAACCTTCCAGCTTTCTTCAGCAGTGGCAATACGAAAATTTAACTACTGTGCAGCATTCCCACATTCTCCAGAGAATGGTAATTCAGCCTCTGTTCCTCCTGTCAACCTGGGGCATAATCCCAAGCCCACTGAGTCAATAAAGGAACTGCTCTTGGCTCCAGCAGGCTGGAATGTGGCCCAGGGGCCCCTTCCGAGCACAGGGAGCACACGAGTGTGCCTTTCACAACCCAGCGATGACTACCCAGCCTGCATTTCCTCCCAGATGCAGATGTTGAAATGTCAGGCTTTTATTCATCAACACGTTTCTTCCTGAACATTTCATTGAAGAAAATAACATGATTGCTCAACAGGCTCGAGGGACGGCTCAGGGAGCCTCAGCACAAAGCAGAGAGCCAGCCAAGCTCTCACAGGATTTGCACTGACAGTCTTTGGATGGGGAGCCCTCAACTGATTTAACCAGACTGGCAAAATAACCCTTTGCACAGAACAGAAGAAGGAGGAGGTGGGCAGATTTTGGCCAGCTTGCACTTCTGAGATAAGAGGTACATGATAGCCTTGTTCTAGCTGGAAGTATCCAGAGAGGAAAGAACACAACACACGGTTCGTTTATTTAAAAACATTTAACACAAATACTCCCAAGGAGATCAAATCTCATTTTCAAGTTCTGCATCAGCCAGCAAAATCAGGACAAGTAACACACAGGACTGCCAGCATGGAATCCAAATGAGTGTTTCAGGAGGTGTGGTACATCTGGCACTGCCTTTCCCCCTGTGCTCACACCCAGCCCTCTCTGCCTGGTTCATGGCAGGGATGCAAAGCCACCCTGAGGGTTTCTAAGGGACAATTAGCTGTAATGCCATCATTACTATCTGCATTTAGATGGGACTGCAAACCCAGGTCAGCACAGGATCTCTTCAGTGCTCTGTGGCACACAAATACAGCGAAAATAGAGTCCTTCTCCAAGGAAGCCAAACAAAAGCCTGCCCATGGACAGAGGCAGAATATCAAGAAGTAAGAGGATGCTGCTCCCTCCCACAAGGTAAAACACAGATACTGTCAACCACTCACAGGAAGAAGGGCACGGGGAACTCCAGTGAAAAAACAGGGCAGTTACAAGGATGTTTTCAAGGAACTGTCCCTGTTGAGTGGGGCAGCGTGGAGGAGATATCAAAGCGCTCCTTGGGAAAAATGACAAGTAGGCAGAGGAGGCTGAATCCCAGCTGATGGGTGGAGGGGTTCAACACAGCAATACTGACTGCAGGATGATCAGGAGAGCTGGGGATGACAAGCCAAATCCCTGGGTTGAGGAAGCCGTGTGCTAAACATTATCCATTCTCATCATCCTGACAGATACTGAGAGCCTAATAAAACCAAAGGTTAGACAGTGCTTGAAATTCAGAGGAATCTGGTAATCTGCCTTCTCAGATCCTTTCAAAACAGTGGCCAGGATGAATTATGAATGTGGTACTTTGCTGGCACAGCTTGTTAACTCTGCAGCATTGAGGCAGCCATAAGCATTCTGGGGGGCAATCACCTTTTGTTTTTTTCCACTGTACATCAGCACTTGTGATTTTTAAAAAGGGAAAAATGAACTTTATTTAGTTTGATAAACCATTCTGCTTTGTAACAATGGGCCATGGTCTCAGCTGGCATCAGCAGCACTTACATACACTGAGCCTGAAACCTTTTATCCAACTTTCCATTTAGGAAACCATGGAACCAATTCTGCCCTCTCTGTCTTCCATGACTCCTTCCTTGCAGCACCCACTGCTCTGACAAAACCATCCTCTTATCAGTGAGAAACTCAGTATTTGCTTATTTAACAATATTTAAATGCTGCTCCAGTAGCGAGTTTTAGCTCCTTTCAGGATGGGCCTGCTTTTGGTGAAATGCATGTCCCTGCAGAACTGCCACTGTTCCTTCTGCACCACCATAGAACTTCTTGGGAAACCTTGCTTGCTTACTTCTGTTCACTGTGCAAGACCAGCCAGGTCTAAGATGTTTGTTTACCAAAATTGCAATCTATCTCACAAGGGTTATCTCTGTAATTATTATCCCGCTTTGTCAGCTTTGCTCTACTTTTAGAAAAAGTTTCTTCCACTGAAATGTGTTGAAGTCACTTCCTACATCAGCTTCATGGGCATCCTGCAAGGCATCCTATAAAGCTCAGAATTCTTTCTTCAATCATTGCTATTATTTCACCAGCACTGAACTTTTATATGGTCTTATAACACATCAAAAACATGGGTTTACTTGGGTTTAAATCTGACCTCAAACAGTGTAAGACACAGTGAATCTTGATATCAACTCCAGTATGAATTTCCTTTTGTTTTTTGCACTGCTGTGAAAAAAATTCATTTAGAATCTCCAGAAGGCTAAATCAGCACAACTTTCTCCTGGAGATCAGCAGCTATTCTGACAGAAGCTATACAACCCAATAGAGTAGTCTGAATAACATGTCCAAGTTGCTAAATGCAAAGATTATATTAATGTTGGAGTACTGAAGCACTTAATGCTGAGAAATGTTAAGAATCAGGCTTCTGATTAATTGCATTACTCCAGAGAGAAACTGGTACTGGGTGCAGAGAAGCCCAAGGCTTGCAGAGCTCCAGGATGACACATTGCCAATATGGAGATGTGAGAAGAAGGGCGTCATGAGGACTCTTGGGCTCTGCCATGTGGAAACTCTTCACTACCACAATGTTCCTATAAAATGGTGAACAATTTATTTTTAACTGTCCACAGACACAAAAACTGGCACCCGATTCACAGAAACGCTGCATTCTCATAGCTGTGAACTGTAGCTGTAATCTCTGGAGCTCTGAATGCTTAAAAATTCAAAGTACTCTAGAAAAATGACATTCTGGGTGTTCCTCGTCAGTCATCCCTAAAGTGTTCTTAAGTTCTGTCAGATTTGTCTGTCCTTAGAGAAAATTGGTTTAATATTATTGCACTTCCCACAGGTATCATTCAGATAAATTCATTGCTGTTTGTCAGGAGCTCACAGGCAGCCTGGATACCCCCACAGAAGCTCACTGAGGATGCTCTATCTTGGATCAAGTATTGAGTGACAAAGAGAGGAAAAGTATTGACTAACTGCATCCTCAGAAAGAGGCACAAGCCCTAAAGCAGAAACAGAGGCTGACACAAGGACTACAAGCAATGTGTTTTGGCAGTCATGGATGAACAAAGTGACCACAGCAATTCTGCAGTCTCAGTTCCAGCATTTTCCAATTTGTAAGTGCTCATTTTCATAATCAGAGGCTGTTACAGAGGTAATACAGGCATAATAGTCACAGTTAATTTGTAAAATTACACACCCTATTATGGGACTGACCCTTCTGCCTTGCATCATCATCATCATCATCTTTATCCACAGTCCAAATCTTTTCCTAGAAAAGCTCCTAGGGAGGCTCCTGAAAGGCAAAGTTGCCCTCCATGCAGCCCAGAAAGCCCAGGCCATGTTCTTTGCCACTGTCCTCACAGCGTGCTGATAACAGAAATGGAGAGTTGGGAACACAGGGCTGATTTCAAATGCTGGGAAGGAGGCAGTTGGAACACACACCTGTTTTTCTTCTGTTTGGGATTTGTCTAAAGCAAATCAAGAAAATATTATTAAGTCACCCCCTGACACCAGGTCCTTTGAAATCCAAAGCGTACTCCAAAGCATGACCTTTCCATAGTTTCTTAAAAACAACACTTGAAACCCCTTTCTTTGCTGCTAATAGGATAAACAATGTTATCCACAAATGAAGCAGGATTTCTTTCTTATTAATTCAGCTTGGGGCAAACTGCCAGCATGAAAATTTTCAGCTCAGTTAATCAGAGTTTAGAAAAAACTACAAACAATGGGGGAAACTTTGTAAATGGCAAATGGCAATGAACTTACATTTCAGCAGAGCTTTCAATTTACTCTGTAAGTTTTCTACTGCTGGGGCATAAATGTCTGTGCTTATAAGAACACAAAATTTCAGTCTCAATATGAGAGGAAATTCCAGTGCAGGGAACAGGGCTGGGAATCAGGAGAGACTTTATTATTTTTGCCTGTTTCCATCTCTGGAGCAGAAGAACACCTTATAGCACTTTAAACAGAGCTCCATGACATGTTCCCAACTAATGCAGGACAACAGCAGGTTGAACCTTCCCTGCCTGAGGAACAGGGATCTCATCCCTTTATCCTAAACCCCGAGGCAGTGCAGACACTCTGCAGCTCTCCTAAGCAGAGGGTTCTGTCTGAAAGGGCACCAAAGAATGGCAGCCCCAGCCCAGAGGCTACAGGGAAAAGAGAACATTTATATTTGATTTTGGGCTTGGGCACACAGGAAAGGCAGCCAAGGGTGGAGGAGTTGGCAGCTCCCAGTCCTTAATAAGCAGTGCAGAGAAATGTTAGCACACATCAGTGAGCCCTGGGTCATTCCATGAGCATTCCTCGGCCGTGAGCCCTCACGGAACAGACTCCAGGATCACGACACCTGAGTGTTGTTTTCTGCTGAGCAGCCCACACTGGTGCACCTCCACCTTGCTAGAGCACTGCAAAGGGATGGGATTGGAGCTGTGACTAAGCATTTGTGCCTAAGGGAGAAGAACGTCGGTAGATCCAAGTCCTACCTGCTCCGGGGGAGGAGGGCTCAAACATACTGGATGTATCGCTGCAAGTGTTGGAAGCTTGCTCCGACAGCTTCTTCTTTGCACTCCCATCTGCTGACTTATGAGACTTCTTCTTATTCTTCACCAGGATTTTGTACATTAAATCCATAGGGCTGGGGAGAGGAACCCCAGCTTCCAGCTTCCAGGAAGAAAGAGGAGAGATTTGTCAGAAGAGCAGAAGAAACCAGCCTAGTTTAGTGGCAGTTTCACATGGTACAGGAGAGCTCTGTAACCTCTGCAAGCCCTGTTAAAATGAAATGGATTTTGCACAAGAGGCTGTGTCAACATTAAATGAAACAGGGCTACTGAGGGCACTTAAGAAGAAAAATGCTTTATGAAATGTCTGCAGTAATAACCAAAATAAGTATTAGCCCAGACATGAGAGCCTACATTTTAAAATGACAGCTATGAGGATCAATTGCATTTAAAAGATCACAATTCACTCTATCAGGGCAATCTCTGCATCAGAAATGATGCTTCAGTCACCAGTAGCCCACATGGCTTAATTCCCTCCTTTAGACTGAAAGGTTTTATATGAAGAATGAAGCAGGACTGAGACATTTAAATAAAAATTCACACAGACATTTGTGCTGTGATAAACACCAAGGCACGTTACCGGGTACTTTTCCAATGGATCCATAAGCAGTGCATCTCCAAATATTAATCTGCAGTACTCTGCCATTTTTGCCTGTTGTTTAGGGCTGAAGGGAAGAAAAGAAAGAAAGAAATGAGTCCTACTAATGCTCCAGAGTGGAAGCAGCAGTAATGGAGTACCTAATAGCCCTAAACTAGATATAATTTCCTGATCCAATAGCTGTGAATTTTTCAGTGAGAGCTGCATATATCATACAATTATTTCAATTCCTCTGATGGAGTTTACCAAAGGGAACATACATGAAGTGAAGGCATAAGTCAATGGAATAACAGTGAAACAACCATAACACGAATTTGCTTCTTTCAGGCATCACTTTTATTCAAAATTTAAATTTTTTTCCCCTCACGTTACTTTATACACATGCCTGGCATTTTTCTTGCACTACAGCAATTTTCACAACATCCTCTATAAGTAAACTGAACCTCAGCAAACTCTACTTAAAAACAATTTTCCAAAGTGCAACCAAAAGATGAAGTAATTCCTGCATATCAGTGATGGAAGTTTTAGGACTGAAGATAGGTTTTATGGCTCAGAAACATTATTCCAATCATCTCAAAATGCAGCTCAGTACCACAGTCACTCTCTAATTTTAGAAAACTGAGTATTTTTGTTACATGTGCCTGTTTAAAATGCGTAGCATCTGAGCTGAGGCATCTTTCAAAGTTTCCTTTTTTGACACTCTGTTGGGAAGTCTCGATTAAAAGACAGGTTTATATGGCTTAATATAACTTCCTCAGCTCCTGTTAATTAGGATCTGCATATCGTGGAAGAGACAGGGATGCAATAAGCCATTATGTTACCATGGAGCTACTTTTCATGACAAAATAGAACTGGGTATAGAGGAAAAAGAAAAAAAAGAAAAAAGAAAAAAAGATCATTTCTCTTTTGCAAACCAGGAGTTCAACCCTTGGCTGTGCCCAGCTGGTCAGGGGTTACCAACTCCCAGGGGCAGCGTGGCCAAACCAGAGCTGAGGAAACAGCTGGGTGGCCAAATGACATTTCAATCAGAAAATGTGATTTCCCTGGGATCAGCGTCCTGGCTGCCCCTGGAAGCAGACAGGGGCTGAAGCAGTCATTAGCTCAGTCACTGACAAAAAATACTGTGAAGAGGCTTTCAATTATTCCCCAAAGCAAGAGCTGCGTGCAGTTTAAATCCCGACAGTGTTTCGTGAATGCTGTGTTTTGCATGCAGGCAATTCTGCACAGAAGCTAAAAGGCACTTTTAGCTGAGGATGGAAAATGAAGCTGCAGACAAGCAAGGCAGCAGAATGAAGAACCCACGTGGGAGAAGGTGATGGAGGAACAGATCAGGCTGGGGCATCGTGTTGGGTACTTCCAACCCTCAGCTGCCAAGGGAAATAAAGGCACCACTCCAGCAGAGTGTGTGTGTGCCATAAATCCAGGGGTCTTTAGAGTCAGTTTTACTTCAGTCTTCTCCACCAGCGTGTGTTTTGAACAGATCCACACTCTCAGAACCCAGAAAGTTCAAAGGACAACTCCTTGAATCGAAAGAACACCTTTACTGAAACCGCAGTGATTAGATGTGACACCATCACCATCCTTAAATGGACACAACTCCAAAAAGAGCTCTCCATAGGAATTCAAAAAAATAAAAAGCAAGAGTTAAATGTAATAAATTCCCAGCCACCACCACAGCTAGAACAAATTCTTCTGATCTTCTGTGTTTAATTACATGTTTACCTCAAAGAGAGCACAGTGAGAACTTTCATTTTTTGCAACCAAGAAAAATGTAATGCAGCATTATGTTGGATCAGCGTATAAATTCCAATGTCACTGCATCTCAGAGGCAGAAAGTAGGAATATTATGTGAAAAACTAATGGGTTTTAATACCACAAAAAACCCTTGAGGTAGTAAACAAGGCCAAATGAGGAAAATCTTGACATTACAAAATTACTTGTCTTTGCAAATTGGACTATTTGTACAGATATTTTTAAAAGCTCCTAAGAGGGGAAAAAAAAAATAGGAGTACCAGCATTTAACTGTGGTAGTTTTTTTGTGTTCTCTTTCTCCCTAACATATATACCTATGTATGTATTGTTGCAAGAGAGATCATTAGGAATAGCAGGTTACATATCCCTATTCAAATATTTAAAAATGTTGGAAGACCAGTTTATTTTTATTTTCCGTTCTTTGAAAATTATGAAGCAGAGCAACAGAAACATTAAATTTTCTAAATCAATACATTCCCCAATTTTGTTATGAAGTCAAAAAGGGAGACATTTCTTGGTCCACATCTCCTGTTACTGGAAATTTCTCAGCACTCATGCATTGTAGTGAAAATTGGCTGTCTGATAAGAGCTGACTTTATCTGCTTTATGATTTTTACTGTGCAGACATGGACAGGTAGCACACAGACTAATTATAAATGCCTCCAAAAATGTGCCAGGGCAAGGGGACATAAAGGGAGAACATGGTACCTGGAGATATGGAAATATAAAGAATATTAAGAAATGTCTTCATTACCATTATTGTATTGCCTGCACTTTGTTTTACTGTGTTTGTATCATGCCCATTATGAAGGTCAACCACAGAGGCTCCTTGGCAAAACTACTGCTCCCAACATTACATTTTTATCACTTCTGCAGAGATACTTCCTCTGCATAAGACAAAGGCACAGATGCTTCCCAGAAGAGACTAAAATAATTCAAAGTGTGGGATGAAAAAGTGATAAAAACCCTGTTAATATTTGAAGCAACAATTCCAGCCAGAAACCAGCAGTATGAATAACTGTAATTAAATTTAATCTTGGAAGCAATCTTATATGGATACTGCTCAAGGATCACTTAACCTTTTTGCTATGTCATCAGTGCATTTCTAATTATAGAGTGTCTGCTTCCAGATCTGCAGATTGCTTATCGGCTTGCAAGCCCCATTTCAAACGTCAAGGTCTCCTTGAGGTCTTTTCAGCATTCTCAGGGCACTTCTCTGCTTTTTTCACAGAATCACAGCTTGTTTTAGCGGTCCTTTTTTCCAGTGGGCATGTTTTGACTTCACTATCATTGATGGCATACATAATATTTTATGTCATCTAAAAGTTACATGCTTGCCTCTTTTCCTTAAGTTTTCATTGCACATAAACAGGCAAGAAAAAATACACTAATAGTGGAGTTACAGCAAAGAAAATAAAAATCCTTCATGTGCTGTGAAGATATTGGAGAGGAGCCCTTCTAGGAAATACATCAAAGGAAAGCAAATGAGATGACTTACACAATGTGCTAAAAAGTGATTTTTCCCCTAGGTGGACAAAAAGTGTCAAAAATATTCCCATGAACATACACCAGAAGGAAGAAAAATTGCATTTTAAGTCCAGTGGTGATTAACACTGTCATATCTATGGTGGTGATGTGAAAATTTATTTACCTCCAATAACTGCAGTCTGTTTAAAAGCCATGAACATTGGCTAAAACCATATTTTTGTTTAAGCCAATGCCAAAATTTCTAGGGGACCAGAATTTCACAAATGACTCTGGCAACTCGAAAAGCAGAAAAAAAAATGTTTGGTCCCCTAGAAGTAGGAATTGATGAAACAGGATTTGTTTGACAGCAATTCTAAAAAAACCTTGGCCCTTTGTGTTAACATTCAGGACAAAGTCCAGCTTTCAGATCTAGGAGAAAAACAACATTCCAAGTAAATGAAAAGACAAAAGGAGCATTCCATGAAATTAGGTGAACTTTTCTGTGAGTGGCATGACTAACTGCAGATTTCTCCAGCAACTAGTGAAGGAATTAAGGTGTAATTGTAGAAGTTGGTAAAATAACTAGAAATTCTTTTCAGCCAAAGCAAAATCAGAAAACACACAGACTGAATCTGATAATTTACTACAGCAGAAAATAATCACTAGTGGGAAAGCCTCAGAAAGAGAAAACATTTGATCATGGTTTTGGAAACTTGCTTTGCTAAAAACCTGTGTCTTAGCAAAGTATGGAAAAGGGAATACACATAAGGTTAATTCCTTATTCCTTGGCTGGAGGTTTCTGGAAAGGTCCAATGCCTTCCATGGGGCAAACTGTAAATAACAGAGTAATGCAGCAGGAACTCTGCTCTCTTTCTGTCACATTCCTGCAGTGTCACATCACCTTTAGTTCTGACACTGTGTCATCTTATAATTTTAAAGCCACTTTTGTATATAACTTACATCTGACAGCAGTTTATTTCATAAATCTTTTTACTTCTTCACCTTCCTAAAATAGAACAGATCACCCTGGAACAGTCAAAGATTTAAGTCACAATGACTTTAAAGGGAGAAAAATGTAACTCTTGTGGCTGAAATAATTTAGCTGTTATTTTTTCTCTGCCTCAGAGTAACAGTGAATGTATATTATAACAAATCCAGAAGAATAAGTACAAAACATAATACTTTCAAAAATGATGGTTGATATCTTTCCTAAAGGCCAGAGGCTGCCTTTGGAAGCACTGTGAGTTCAGACCTACAGGAATAGGTGAGTGTAAGTCCAAAGAGACAAAATATAGACCAAAAAGAAATGAGGGGCCATTAGAAAAGGCAATTAAACACAGCATCTGTGTGGTCTTTCAGAGGAAGACAGGACTAACTAAGCAGGATTTAAGAGGTAGCTGTTTGAATCATAACCATGTGGCCTTGAAATGTGTGCACAGCAAACACATATTTGCCCACCAGAGGTAAATTTATACTCTGAGGTATACAGGCAGTGCAGCTCAGCTCTCAGATTTTAAATTTTTCTGCCTACATAAATTTTGATCAATATTGCCACATCTTTTCTTTAAAAACATTCTTACACAGCTCCTTCTACCAGTTCCTTCCCTTATGACAAGAATGTTCTTCCTAAAACAATGGAAAAGCAGCTAGCCCTCACCCTTTTCCTTTTTCAGAAACACAAGTGCCAACATAATTTCTGATTTGTATTAAAACATTCATACTGCCCCAAGAATAGTTTTATTTTACATTGAAAAAGAAACCCCAAAACAAAACCCAAAAATTAGTTTCTAAGTCCAAACAGCCCCCAGAAATGTTTTCATAGCAAAAAAACCCAACAACAACAAAAAAAAAAAAAAAACCACAAAAGGGGAAAAGGCAATTCAAGCTAAGGCACATGTTATGTGTCAATGTCACACCACTTTGAACCATGTGGTCTTTGCATTCAAAACCAACGTTAATGTAAAGAAAAAAAAAAAAACAAAACAGAACTATAAAAATAAAATAGATCACTGGGACAAAGCTAGAAGTGTTTATTTTTTCTTTTCTTACACAGAAAAATTGTCCTTTTCTTGCAATATGAAAAAAAAAAAAGGAAATGAAATAAACTTATGCAAACTGTTATTTTTTGGCAGAAATGAACTCCTATTTTGCAGTCCTGTAAGTCCATGGATCTGGCCTGTGCTTCTAACACAAGAGACAGACCAAATTCTGAATATGTCAGGGTCACAAGCAGGTGAAATACTGCCTCGTTTTCGTTGGAGTATTGCTCCATTCCAGCAGGACATACTGAGAGTGAAAAGTTAACAAAATCCCTCTCACAATCAAACTTCCTCTCTCACACAAAAGGTCCTGATTCAGGAAGGTTTTCAAGAACAGGCCCAATTTCATTTTTGGATAAGAGCTGTTGTTTGTGTCACAAGTGCACACACAATTCCATGCCTAGACCTTATTAAAAAAATGAAACATCAGACAAGAAAAATGTGGTAATTACTTACGAATCCACGTGATTTTCAAAGGAAAGGAGGATTGGAAAGGGCGATGTCTTAAATGCACATTCAGCAATAGCTTCTATTACTTCCTAAAGAATCAAAATAAACACAGTTACAAATTTGACTCTCTAAAGAAGCAGGGTTTTAGCCTTTGAAGACAGAAAAGACCCAATAAGCTCTGAAATCATTCCCTGAGATCAGACCTTCCTTCCTGAATGTCCCAGAAAGCTCTGGATGTGCTCTTGCCACAAACAAATTTTTCAACCTGAACTATAATCAAATCTCCAAAATGTCTGATGAGTCTCAAGCACCACATTTCTCAAGAAATGACTTATGTCTGCCAAAATCAATAGTTTAAATGTAAAGCTTGGTTCTGGTGTAGAGTTGTTCCATGCCTGCAGCTATGGCTTTCATGTGCTATAATAAACATGCTCTGACAAAGGCAGATCTTCTAAACATCATCAGCACAAGCACATATCCATAAAATCCTCAGTTACTCTGACTCACATTTTAGTTCCCTCTCTTTTTTTTTTTTTTTTTTTTTTTTTTTCTGATGACAGAAATCCCTTTAAGGCAAAATAAAGGAAAAAAGAAATCTTTACTCAATTAAAACAGTTGGTTCTGTAGTAATTATAAGAGGACTCAGAAAAGGAAATTTCTGTAAAGTTTCCTGTCAGCTCTGTGGAAAATGGAAGCCCTAAATCCAGTAGAAAAGTAATTTTCTAATGATGATTTTAGTGAGGTGCACAATAAATGCACTTATTGTTACAAATTATGAAACGTTTCCCTCTTGGAACAAATCTCTCTTCCAGAAGAACATATAAAACACTGAAGACTTTTCATATGCTGGCAAACTCTGGAGTTTCTAAGAACTCATAAGTCTGCCATGCCAAATCATAAGGATGACTAAAACCTAAAAGATGTATTTATTTTAAACAAGCTTTCTCTGGGGATTCCTCATGTTCATTTTCTGTGCTTTCAGAGGCTCAACTGAGAAGCATAACAGTAAGAAATCTACTTCCTAAAAGAAAAGCTGATCTTCTGGTACATTCTTCTGGCCCACTTATTTTCAATTGCCTTCCTGCTGCAAGAGGGGATGGGATCCTGAATTAGTGGGGGCAATAACCTGGAATAGTAAAATTTGGATTGCACTGATGAGAAGGGAAGATGAAAAGCTCAGACAGTGGTTCAGCGAAGGCAAATGCTCCATGGTCAGGGAGGAACAAGGTTCCACATTTGGCTCCAGGTGCAGAATGACTCACCTGAGGCAGCTCCCCAAGGTGTGAACACGGGTACACACACAGAGACCCCTGGTCATGGCACGACACCCATGGGTGCTCCCCACAGGATCCCACCCTGGCAGCAGCTCACAACCCACAGCTGAGGAAAACCTCACAGATCTCTGAGTCATGAAGCAAGGGGAGAACCAAGGAACCAAAAAGCACAGGAACATAAGGATAGGGAGTGCACAGTGCTGCTGCCTCTGCACTTGAGGAAGTCCGTCTGAGGCTCTGAAAGGCGGCAGACGGAGCAGAATCCTCGTGCTGCGGTCACGGCAAAAGCATGAGCTGATAAATGATTCAGCATCCAAGACATGAATTGATTCTCACACTCCTGACACATTATTTCACTGCCATTTTGCTCCTCCCCAGCCATGCAGCACACCTTGAGTGTTGAAAAGAAATCGAGATGTTGTTCACATTTTTTCCTGTGTGGATTAAAAATGCCTGCCCTGAAATGACCGATGAAATTCTCCTGAGCAGCTTTAAAATACCTTCCAATATCTCTCCTGCCAGCACAATGCCAAGGGTTGAACATCTAAATATCCAGGCATAATCCTTGCTCCCACTAATGATCCTTTTAAAAATCAGATTAACTTTGTTTTAAATTCCTGCTTATGACCAAAGCAGTCGAGAGCCATCTTCCTTAATTAAAGGACTTCCAGCAATCAAACCCCACGCCTGTAAACATAATTGGCTTCCCATAAACATAACTGGAAAGTTAATAACAAACGTGCAAGAAGGTTGTTTTACGTGTTTCTGTGATTAACGCAATCAGGGGAGAATTAGAGAGAGCAAACTGGAAAAAATGGAGTGTTCTGGTACAAGTGAAACTTGGTGTTCTGTTTGAGGCAGACCTGTTTGCTTCTTTTCCTAAAGAAAGGCACTTGAAGACAGAAAAACCCAACAACAGGTTTCGAGTATGGGAGAAATGTCTCAAAGCTGTAGCTGGCACAGAAGCCACACGTAATCCCTGGAACATAACCAAAGTCAATAACGAACATTTTCCCACATATTTTTGCACACAGCTAAGGCTGGAAATGTATTTCCATGGTGAGTTAGTGTCTCAGACGAAGAAGAATTATTTCTTCACACTTCAAAAATGATTTCCTGAGGTATCATTGCAAGCTGTGCTGCCTACCAGCCCTAATACTACAGGAAAACACCCCCATTATGCTCCTCTAATACTTTGGATCAAAAACATCTTTAAGAAGAAGATAACAATTCAAGGTTATTGCTAAGGGTATGGTCTCTACCTTATACTGTAGAAAAGGAAATGGAAGATGAAATTCAGTAATAAAGATGACACGTTTAGGGTTTGGATGGCACAAATATTCCTTCACTGTCTCCAAAGATACTAATTTTTCTTTTTCACCCTCCAGTGCTTTGGGTGTGATTCCAAGCATTAGGGATAACATTGCACACACATTTATTACTTTTTTTTAAAATATAATGCCAAGTGTCTGGGTCATGTGCATGGTGCCTGCCCATCTGGCCATGAGCAGCATATTATTCTCAGGAATTTAAAGTCTTGCAGATTGTTGAGATCTAGCTGCTACTTCCTGCCTCAGTTCAGGACTTTTGCCTCCCACTCCCAGTGACCAGGCAGAGAGGAGAAAAGGAGAGAAGCGATGTGCTGGTTACTGCTGTCCAAACCCTGTGGCCTCCAGCTCTGTAACCCAACCAGTTGTTTCTCCCAATGCCTTCACAGCCCCATTTGTTTCTGTGCAGAACCAGCTGTGGTGGCTGTGCCTGGTCCCTCAGCCCTGGCTGTGGCCTGGCCTGGTTCTCTCCCTGTGGGATTTGCTGCAGGGACGTGCACAGGAGCATGGACCTGGGCACGGAGCCCAGTCCCCCCAGATGGCACTGCTATCACACCACATAATCCCTTCTCCTCACACTGCCATGACCACCAGGAGCAAGGTCCAAATGCTTCAACTCTCCTCTTCCAACGATTCTGCAGCTGCTCTGTAATTCCCTTTTCCAGCATCTTTTTGTCCTCGCGTTTCTGCCCCTCCCACCATCGCGGTGATGTATCTGCGACGGTTTTGCACGAAAGGAGCCCTCCCCAGCTACACCAGCTGCCCCAGCGCTGTACCTTGAAGGATATCTCAGTTGTCATGGTGAATCCATGTGTGATGACGGGCTCCTCCTCCGCCGTGCGTCCCTTCCAGCAGTCCAGCTCCACGCAGCGGCAGCCCGACAGCAGCACCTGCCGGTACATCTCCACCGAGGAGTTGCCAGCCAGCTGTCCAGCTGGGACACAGCACAAAAAAAAGGGAACTCATTCTGGGCCTCAGGAATAGATCATCTAACAATAATTAGAGTTAACAGCAGCTTTTACCCTCGGCCGAGAGGAATAACACTCCAAGGAACACGAAAAGCCTAAGAACGCAACGGAAATGACTTTGGCACAGTCGATGTCACGGTTTGGATCCTGCCCTCAGTCAAACAGAGAAATAACCCAGCTGAAGCCAGCTGAAAAGCTTCTGATGGGCAGCATCAAATACATGAAATGAAATAATAGTAATAACAAAAAAGCTTAGTTCTACGAGATTTTGTTATCCCCCGACAAACAATGTGAAATTCAGAGTGACTCAGGAGACGAGAACCACTTTTCCTCACAACATGCAATGCAGTAGAGTACACAATGAAACAAACCCCCTGGAGTCACTAATGGCACCATCATTAGCTCTCAAATCAATATTTAATATGCTAACCACTGCAATGAGTTGGTCAGTTAAATTTCCTGATGTGATACTGTATTATGTAGGGAGAAATTCAATTAAACTGTCCTTTTCCAATAACAAGATAATAGAAGTCTAAAAATTAAGCAGGAAAACTCATTTTTTTCCAAACTTGGGAAGTATTAAACAGAAACACAAAAAAAAAAAAAAAAAAAAATCCCAACCCAAGTCAACAAAGAAGTCCAGCTGGATTCAGGGAAGGATATGCAGCCAGGCTGTCTTCATCTGCTGCAACAGGTTTGATTCTAGTCATTCAGATACAAATTTCTTGCAGCAGAGAGGTAACAGTAATGGAAGAATGGCTTTGTGCTTCTTTTAGATGTGAAGAAAATGGATGCAGTTTCCTGCTTTCTAGCAGACTTGCTGAGAAGATCTTTCTGGATTTCTTGAAGGGAAATTAGTTTTCTTTCTAAGGAGGCAGTGAGTTCATTTACAGCGAAGATTCTTTGCTGATTGGGGACATATAAATACTTCATCTAGACTGGCATATACTGTAACGCAGATTAAGCCTCATTTGATTGTCTCTGTGATTCTGTGTTTAGGTTTTATGCTGGGAAATACACATTTTGGGATTTGCTTCACAAAACAGCATTGTCTGTTTTTACCTTGTACTAAAAACTGCAACAGAGCCCCTTCTTATTTGAAAATCCCTGTTTACAGTTTCTGTCTGATACATGAGGTGAAGCAATCATAAATACTCCACAAGGTATTAACGTTGCTCCTGTTGGAATCCATAAGAATTCTTAGTTCCTGCTGGAAGTACTGAGAAATATCTGTTAATAACAGAAGAAATCGGCCAGTGCTGAAAACCTCTGAAAATCCAAATGGAGTCAGCAAAGTGACAAGAGTGACAATGTGTCTCTATTTTTTTTTTAAATTAATTTAGCTTTTGCCTGTTTCACCTTTGATTATGGCAGATTATCCTTCTTTACACAAAAGCCTTTTTGGTGCAATTCCAATGTCTGGGTTAAGTAGTGGCTCTTTTTCTTTGCAGGATGCAAACAAGCATAAGCAGGGATCAGGGAATAACAACTCATATTTCCATGTACTCATCCCTAAGCATCTGCTTATGAAATCCTGGCTCTCATAGGGATCCACTGAACTCTATTGCCTAAAAAACCCACATTCACTTAGAAAACTGTTCTAATATTGTCTTTCTTTTCCCTCAGAGCATTCTGGGTTTGGATTATGAAAGCATTCTATGATTAACAAACTCTATTTCCAAGAGACTCCTGGCGGTTATCCTTGCTAAGAGTTTTGGGCTCCAAGATCCTTCACCTTCAAAAGTGCTTAAGTAAATCATGACATGCATCACTTGCCACATGACACTTCCCACACTACCTTATTAATAAGGTTCAGACGTTTTGGAAGGATTCCTGCAAAGGATAAGAGGCTATTCAACCTCCAAACCATGCACTCTTCAGAAAGACTCCCAGGCAGAGTGTAAAATGCCAGCACACATTTTAATAGTCCCAACAGCTTGTTTTTCTGAAATCCAGAATATGAGGAATGTTCCCCCAAATGTGAGGGTTTTGCATATATTATTTAGAAATTTCTATAGTGTGAATCCCCTATTTGCATTTATTTTAAAATACCCCTTTTGCATTTTAAAATGTGATAACACAGAGACTAAAGGGAACACTTCCAGTATATTTTTAATAGCCTGAGTACAGACCAAAATTTTAATACTGCAAATTGAAAGCATTATGTATTCCCTTCCACAACACAAGCAGTGTCTACAGTAATACCATACATAACATTTGCATCCCATCACTCTATATGGACTAAGGAGAAATGGATTGTGACAAAAAATCACTTTTCTGACAAATGTAATGGGCAGATACTACCTGACAGGATACCATGCAAAATGAGCTGGTGTTGATTGATCTGAGCTGAGGATATGACCCAGGTTTCCCCACACAGAGCACTTCCACACTTCCGTAACTTTAAGCTGCTCATTTCTCAGGAACTGCATCCTTGTTGGGTTCATCCATCACTGCCTTTCCAAGTGAAAGTTATTTGCAATACCTGGAGTTAAAACGTGGTTGCTATCTATTTAAGATATCTTTCCTCCCCAAACTGGGGGATTTTTGAATCCGGTTATTTGGAATCGCCTGACTCTTCACTATCCTAGAACCAGAGCCTGCTTCTTCCCTCTCTCCAAACACTTTCTCCCAGCATGAGGTGCCTGTATCCTCCCTTTGCTGGGCACAGACATGAGCTGCTGAATCTCCTCTCTGCAGACAAGTCCTGGAGAGGCAATCAGTGCCCTGGATCACACACTGGGGTTTGCAGTGTGCAAACTCAGAGCCCCAGCTGCTGGGAGCCTGGCTCCTCGCTCCAGCAGCCACACAAGGTGCTGGCAGCTGAGATTTTTTTAGACACAGCACATTTATCTGAATTTATTTTGCTCCTGAGCTATTTCACCATGCGCAGGACAAGCAGATCAGACCCCGCACTGTGACAATACTCCTCTCCTGCTTGTGTGTCAGTCAGAACCAGGCTCTCAGCCTTGCCTGTTGTTTTTAACACTTCACACTGGCCCAAAGCAGGATGTGTGGCCAGCAGCAGGAAGGTGTCACCCAGGTTTCCACCCCTCCTGTACGGTGCTGTCAGCTTGGAAGCTGCTCTGGAGACTTGGAAGGTGAAGAAGGTCTGAAGGAAGGGCTGAATGCAGACAGTAAGCAGCAACAGTGAGGACTGAGGAATCACAGAACAGAAAAGCTGGAGGATGGCAAATGAGAGGTCACAGACAGCAACAGAGAACTGCCACTCATGAGACATTTTCCTAGAAAGAACTGAAATATCAGATTGCAAGCAAGGAAGCAGATGCTGAGGGTGGACAGGATAGCCCCATATTGTCTACCTGTGCTCAGCTGATATGTCAGCAACCTGTTGCTGAGATTATTGTTCTTTTTAGCCAAAACATGTGTTAAAGGTGTGGGATTTCAGTATTTGGCATTTCCAATATACAACAGTAAGTTGCCCAGCCCTCAAAACATGCAAGGCTGAGTGTGATATTGTCATCATTTGTCTCTGACTTTGGCTGCTGCCGAAAGAAATGTTGTAAAGTCTGTGTCCACTGTGCCCACAGCAGAAACATGAGGTGAGACTCCAGGAAAAAGAAGGGTAGCGCTTTAAGGGTTCAAAGGAATAAAGAAATAAATATGACACCAGTGAGAAAAAAAAGATGAGACAGCGAAAAAGTTTCTCAAAGATGACATTTCTTTAAGTGAGCCTAGGTTCACTGCAAATCACTTCTTTCTTCATGGATTTTTACCTTTGTTCTTAAAAATTACAATTCCCTAAGAAAAAAGAAAGCAGTAACACTTCTAAATAAATAATCAGGACTTGATGTACTGCCAAGGGTTTCTACTAAAGGCTAGGAAAATGATCAGCATAATTAAAAATAAATTCAGAGTGTGCACATGGTGCTTTCTATGTTCTAATGTTGCTTCTTTGTGCATGCTTTTTCTGGGTTAAAAAAACTTACAAAGGGAGAGATAATTGGTAGGGCATTAAGCTCAGTAATCATAAAGTAATGCCAGACTGAATGGTTTTCTTATTGTCCTGATAATTATTACATGACTAGTTGCTATTCCATGGCCTCAAGCAGGGCAAAGGTGCTTCCAAGGCTTCTCTTCCAAAGCCATGAGCCCTTGAGCAGATCCTTCAAACTCTTTTGGGGAAAAAGAATAGCCTGCCACCATTAACTTTATTAGTTTTACTTCCTTGTAGGAAGAAAGCAAATGGGAATGTGATTGCTGTATCTGATGTAGGCTCAGAGCAAAATCCAAGGCTGTCAGTTTTTGTATAATGCACAGATAAAAATCAAATCATTAATCCCATTGTGGCCAGCTGCCACACATTCACTGAACATAATGAACCCACTTAAAGGGAAGGGCTTGTGGTTTGTGCCTGTAAATGTGAAAATATGCACTCTGAAAAGGAGTTTGAAAGAGTTTCAAACTTCTCTTGCACTATCCCCTGAGTTTATCCTGGTTTACTCCCCTCAGTCTACTAAATTAGGAATATTTTGTCAAATTAAGACTGAAGATCACGTTTCCAAATATAGATTCTGAAGTTACTTGGAAATGCAGTCAAAGAAACCTGTAGATGCAATCTGAGATGATTTGCAGACTTTCACATACAAAGTCAAAGCAAATTCAGCAAGTGTCAAGGTAAATAATTAAACATGTGAGGTCACTTGTAGTGCAGTTAAAAAAATTGGAGCAGGTTGGGCTAATCGTGAATTCCCATCCTTAATTCTTTGGGTTTTGCCTCTAAACCTTTGGAACACATCTCTGTCCTGACCAGCCCTGATAAAAATCTGTGGTGTGGACGTTGCTATAAATTCCTGCTGGTAGAGGGGAGAGCAGTCTTTTATCTCTTCAGATCAACCTTAAATTGCATCTTCTTTAAAACTCCCATGGGCCTGTGCTTCTCACTTTAGTGCTACAGCTTTACTGTTTTCTTCCAGAATATTTGTATAAAGCTGCAGCATTTGGCTTAAGCACCAACTAATCCTCAGTGACAGAACAAAGCCCATATTGGAGGTAAGAGGTCTGCAGAACATCACAGTTAAAAATTGCTTTTGCTTTGGCCATGTCTTCGCTCCACCAAAGGGCATAAATTTCTGCATATTGGAATCATAACTTAAAAGTGGCCACGCTGATTTTTGTTTCTCTTAATTCAGAGAAAGAAAATTGTCAAAACAAAAGCTTATGTGACAAATTCTAGCACAAAACACATTTTACAGTCAAGATATAAACCCTTGAAAAATGGTGTCTAATGGAAACAGTGACAGTTCATTCACTCCAGGAAAGCTGGGGAAGGTGCTGGAGAAGGAGCTGTAACAAACATAAAGCAGATGAAAATAACTCCCATGAGGTCTGTTTAAAGTGGGCACTGCCACTGCCTGGGGTTGTTCATGTTCTGGCATACTGGCATTCTGAAGGAGTTGGTCACTTAAGGCCAGTCTGTTAACAGCATTAAAAAGCCTACATTATGCATAAACCACACTTTTAGCACGCAGTGCAGCACCATTTTTTAAAATTAAACACAATGCTAATTAGCAAACACAACAGGACAAAGCAAACATCAAATCAAACAGGAGAGAACCCCTGTGCACATCTGCTTGCCCAAAACACTTGTTCCTATGTAAACCAAACTAAAATAGTAAATTTACAATTGTTTTCTCACAAGTTAACAGAACCTAGGACTAGAAAACTAATGCCAAAAGTTGAATTCCTAAAGTGCCTTAGCTTTTTCTGAGTCTTAAAGCACTATTGACTTTGCTGTGCAAACAATACAGTTCAGACTGTAAATCTAATTAACAGGAGCTTCTGGGTGCTCAACCTTCTTAAAAACATGACAGCACCTAAAAATTTCAGCTCAGATGTTAGATATTGTCAGGCAGCAGATTTCCACTCCTTGCATTTATGGGCTGTCAGAAAATTATGTGCCATGTTGGAACCTCCCTTATCTGTGAATCAAAGTAAATTTCATGGAGCACAGCAAACTGCCAGATTTAATGTTTAGGGGCAAATTTATGAGCTACTGAGATGTTTCCCGTATTCTGCTTTGCACACTTGCTATCTTTGTTGCCATAAAAAGTACAGTGTTCATTCTCCTCCCTAAAGATGGGCCTTAATATGGAATCCTGCTTGAGGGAATCTTTCCAGGGACTTCACTGGGTTGCTGACCAGGCTTCATCTGAACAACAAAACTGCTGCTCACATGTTAATAAAAGTGTATTTGATGCACTTGTGTTGCAGCTGCAACAAAAATAAAGTGCCACCCTTGGTTCCCTGAAGACTGAACTCCATCATGTGTTTAATGCTATTTATAGTGTATTTTATGTTACCACTGAAAATACACTCAGAATTTTCATAAGGTAGGAAATTAGATCTGTCCAACAGTGGTGTACCTGTGAGGTAGGTGTTGTGTGAGGAGTTGATGAAATAGTGTGACAGTGGTTGAGACATATCTTCATTCAAATCCAGTTTCTCAGGTGGAACGACGCCGTTCTCTTCCCCGCTCAGATACCGCATGAACCCATCCACGGATATCTGTCCTGAGAGAAACACAGACCCAGGGAAAGCACCAATTAATTTCAACCACTCATCTTGTGACATGCAGATAAATTCAATATACATTTACACAAAGGCACGTGTGAAAGACCATATAACCACCAGCCTGGCTTAGGATAACCTAGTTACCCAAATATTCTTTTGTTACTGCTGCCTCATTTTCAGCCATACAAGCTGCCAGCAACACACATCCCTTTAGCTGTAACAAAGATAAAGCACTTCATAATCAGCATCTACAGAACATCGAGTGCATGGGGGAATGAGAGTTACAGCAAGAACAGATCTAAGCCCATCAAGGAAAGGGGTCTTTGGGGGACAAAACAAAGTGTGCTTTCCAGAGGAAACCAAGAAACCTGCAGAGAGCCACAGACAGAGGTAATTCTAACCTCTTCTGAGTGTGGTTCAGTGTGTGTACGAACTACCTTTCAAGTGGGAACTAAGCTTTGCTTTGTAATTTTTACATTTGTCTTCTAATTCGTATCTCATTGGAGTGCCAGCATAAATGATCATTTCATATGCTGGTGTCAAATGAGAAAGCTGAGTCCTATCCTTTCATTCATCTCAGTGGAGCTGTTCTTACTGCTTCAGGAGGACTTTTGCTGTCAAGCCTTCTGCAAAAAGTTGACTCTAGGGTGTCAATTTGTACATTTAGACTAAAAAGAAATCCAGTAATCTATAACTGAAGATTATTGCTTAATTGAACAAATTTGAGACTTTTTTTTGCCTGGTATTTTTGTCTAATTTTTGTCTGTTTACTCAATTACACATCTTTAGTAATTTCTGCTCCTGCCTATAGGAAAACACATCTTCTCTATCTCTGAACCACATGTTTGGTGACTCCCAACAATGAGAATTTCTTACCTCTTGGGTCCAACCCAAAATATTCTGCACAGTCTTTTAAAGCAGAATCTCATTTTCCTGATGACAGCATTGAAAAATTGAACTTCAGTTCCACTCCTGACTCTGCTACTCTCTCCTTTCAGGATCAATCCCTTTTTATACTAAAACATACAAACTTACACATATTTTTCTAGAATGTTAAAATGTAGCAGACAACCCTGTCCTTTTGTTTTTGGGTTTTTTTAATGCTTGTAACCACATAGTGCAAATATTTCATGTAAAGCATTTAATTAAAATCTGTGCTTGGACCTGATTTGGCTCTTGCTCAGAGAGGAGAACACATAACAGTCTTAAGTGCACATCCCTTATTTTCATAACATCCCAAGACTAGTAGCATTAAATGAACTTATTCATAAGAGAAGAAATGCAGTGACAATACAGAGCAATGCAATTGCCATTCATTGTTATGACAACAAGAGGGTTGGGAAGAAAAACATTAAGTCCATCCACTATTTTAAGGCTGTAATCTGAGTGCAAACTTGTCAGGTTCTACAGCTGCTTTGTTATAGGGTAACTAATTATCCAGAGATGGAGGCCCATGTACTTTGCACATGAAAAAATGTAAGAAGGTGAAAGTTAGGAAAAAAAAAAAACAACCCACCACACCACTGAGGTTTTCTGTGAAACTAAAGGTTTAGGAACAACCTTTCCACTGCCTGAATTGACCAGAGAATGCCAAGGTGCTATCACGGAGTTAGCCTGACCCCAAATCCACCCAAGAGAACCACCAAGTTTACTGGGCTATGGTTGTGTGTCCATACCAAGTGAAATAACAGAGGAAAAAACAAAGTTAAGATCTGGACAGGACAGCTGCCACTTGCATTTTGTTATACAGATTCATGCACATGCAGTTCTCAAGGTTCTCAGAGTGATCTCTGTGTTCAATCCTCAAAGTGCACCTGGCCAACAGGTGCCTTGTTTTCCAGATGGAGATGGTTCTCCTGTGCATTGCTGCTGGAGTTAACATAAATCACAGTGAGCATTATTCACAATATAATTGGGCAGCTCCTGAGTTACCCACTTGTCTGAGCTCACGGCTCTAGAATGAGATTTCCCATATCACGGTTTCAGTCAGCATTTCAGGAAGTGAAGCAATTTGCAAGCTCAATATTGCCCCAGTGAGAGTCTGTCTGTGGAATGGAGATGGCAGATGTCAAAGGGGCTTTGTGTCCTGGATATTAAAGAGTAGATTGTTTGTGATCAATGCCAACAATATTCTGAGGCAAACTGCAGAGAGGACGATCCTTGGTGGACAGTCATTAAAAAAAAGTCTCAATTAAGTGGTAAGATTTGTTGTCTGTTTCCTTAAACATACTACACCTTTACACAGACACTGGCAAGAAAAAATAATATGTGATCAGTTGTTTTGATTACAGTTGTCACCTTTTATCCTTGGATATATAATTGAGAGATTTAATAGTATGTTTAGGTATAAAAAGTTAGAGAGACAAGAGACACATAATGCAAAGACACAGAGACAAGACAGATTCACATTTTCTCTTCTTCTTTTTTCGGCTTTTTATATTAAAATTACCTTAGCCCTAAAATGAAACTTCCTAAAACACCTAGTGTGCTTTATATACTTCAAGTTGTAGTTGTGAAGTTAATTGGCTTGTCTTTTTCACTCACCACTGGCATGTTAAATTTGATTTATTCTTGGGATGGAACTCACATCTGTGCAAGCACAGCAGAAGCCATGTCAGCAGCTACTGCCCTCAGCAAGACCCTTTTCTCTGCAGGGTTTGGAGTCTGCCAGCACAAGAAGTTTATTTTTCTTCCCTTTCAAACACCTTTTCTCTAATTTATCTGATTAATCACAATTTCCCTCCCTATGGGGTCACTCAGTAGTGCCTTATTAAAATACTCCAAACCAGCACAAACACAAAAATGCCTTTTTCCTGAGGCAGCTGGCCAGTTGAAATGTTCAGCACAACTCACTCAGCACCACGGAGACACCTCCTGCTGAAGAAGGCAAGAGCTCCCTCACCCTCCACTCCCCTCAGACCTCTCCCTTTTCCCCCCTCTCACCTTGTCCTCCTTCCCTCACACTCTGCACATTTTCCTCTCACATTTTTCACATTTCCCCCTCACACATGGCACATTTTCCTTAC
>VZSR01000001.1:2887261-2953433 GCA_013398615.1 Brachypodius melanocephalos | reverse complement strand
TTTCCCTTCACACTTTGCCCTATTTCCCCTTGCATTTTGCCCTTTACCCCTCACCCTTTGAACATTTTCCCCTCATACCTCGAACATTTTCCCCTCACTCTGCACTCTTTCTGCACTTTTGCCCCTTTTCCCTCCCCTTTGGCACTTTTCCCCTCACACTTGCCGTATTTTTGACTCGATCCCCAAAGCACACAGAAGTGGCCAGCTAAAGTTTGGTGCCAGCCAAGTAAACAACAGATCAATTTTAATGTTTTAATTCTGCATTGGAACAGGCCTGAAAAATACAAGAACAAGTGCAGAGGAGAAATACAAAAGTGTCCAATGTATTCTTAGCCACAGACATTCCCAATATCCCAAAATTAGAAATGTGTAGCTGCACAATTGTGTAAAGATTATATAGGCTTTGATCTGTCTCTAGAAATGTACCTGAATTAAAAACTTGCAAGAGTTTTGGAAAGGCACTGCAAAGTGTGGAGATGTCTCTCTGTTCCTCTCTCTGTATTTGCACACACATGCAGAAAAATGTTTCTTAGCAAATGGTCCCACAGAACGCCTCAAACTGCTGCTCCACACAACCTTCAGGGTGGTGGAACTCATGCAGAGATCAAAAAAGAACCACCACACTGGGAACCAAGGGAAGTCAACCCAATCTGGCATTTTTTTTTCATTAAAATTTGATAGGAAGGAGAAGTAATTTCCTACTGGACAAGGAATATGTTGAGAGATTCTATTGAATTTCCTGATTGTGATCAGCTTCATTACATGAAACATGGGAAGTGTTTGTGCAGCTTGATCTTCTTCTGTATCTCTGGCTCCAGGTGATTGTCCCAAAATAGTTACAAGGGAGGGAAAAAAAAAAAAAAAAGAAAAAAACCCACAAATCAAGGAGCAAGTCCTACGCACTCCACAATAATTCCTTATAAACTCCAGCTACATGATCCCATACCTCTCAGGATCTATTACAATGGATCAAACACATCAATGTTCCTGGTTCAGAGAAAACCACATAAAAATGTAATTGTTGCTTTGTCCACGAGTATCAAGGCTCTTTTCCAGTCAGCATTTGTCAGCTCCAAATACAGCAGAAGGCACTTCTGTTATCCCAGAACCTTTTTCCTGGAAGCAGTCTTCAGGCAGGTCACACACTTCCAGCAGATGATCTATTGAAAACTCACAGAATTTCCAGGGGCAATTAAGAGAATCCTCTTTTCTATGGTTCTTAGATCTTGTCAACATTCATCAGTCAAAATGTTTTCTTCTGTAGCTGATGGGATCTGGAATATCCCCATCCCTGGGAGATGGTGATCACACATTTGCCATGAGGCAGGAATTCCAGCCAGCTGAACTGGTTGATAGGATAGACTGTACTTGTGAATATACTTCTCAGAGGCTCCTCTGTTTGAAGACTCACTGTGTTATCACAAGGCTCTTCTTAGTCCTGTCTGACAGATCCAGAGAAGCAGGCACATTTCTCTGGTGGGGCCTGTGACAGTGCTAGGGCAGACACAGGTGACAGCCCCATGGAAAACTGTTCCTGGGCAGTTTCCAGGGCTGGGAAAAGCACAGGCTGCATTTGACACAGAAATCCTTCTCCTGATGCCTAACAAGACGCAGGTAACTTGACAAGATCCTGCTTTTCCAAGCCCTTCAGCAGCCGGCATGACCAGCATGCTGCTCTGGATGTGGAAATGCTGCTGTGTCCCTGGGAGCCTGCCAGCTCCCCAGCATGAGGATGTAAACAAACCCCAGCTCACTCAACACCTGCTAAAAGACATCAGGGTTCAAAGCAGGGTCGAGCTTCCACAAGAAGCTTCTCCTGCAGTTCAGTGCCATCTGCAGAGGTCCAGGATCAAGACCAAAACACCAGCAGTGCAGAAGTCTGGGGGAGATATAAAAGTGCAGCTAACCCTGAGAACTTCTCGAACAGCTGCTTGATCTAAACTTCACCCCCTTATTTTGGCAGGTATGCTGGATGTGCAGCTACTTAATTTTCCCAGCCTGCTCCTCAGAGCCTTCCAGGGAAAAACCTTGGGACAGAAAACAGGAGAGGCACAGCAGACAGCAGAAAAGACAACTTATGTGAACACTTTTCTTTGCACTTCATTCTTGCAACTTTAACAACAGCCTTCACTCGTCTCTTAAAATTTGTGGATGTTTTGTGTGACAATTAAAACGTGCATTTGCTTGTACACAGTAAACAGGTTTGGCCTCACAGATCTTAAACATTTCTTTCTGTGTATTTGCAAACTTTACAGTGCTTTCCATTTGTTTACACCCGTGCTGTTATCCACTCAATTATAATGTAAGTGGAAAGCCGATTGTGCCAAGAGACATTATTAAAGCAAAAAAGAAAACAAACAAAAAGGAAGCGAGACAATTAATTGGCACCTTGTATCTCCCAGTCAGCAGCACAGAATTAGTATTTTGTCTGACAGTGAAATCAGGTTTATTCCAATGCAATCTGTAACAATAATCACATTTGCTGTAATCCCACACAACTGAGCAGTCCTCTCAACTCGAAGATAAGAAACCAACAAGTAAAGCAAATACTTGATAATCCAGTGAGAGATCTGTAACTCGTGTCCCATTGGGAATTCTCTCTCACAAACAGCACTGCAATTTACAGCTCATTAGGTATTAAAATTTCATGCACAGTGTGGAGTAGGATGCACAGAGTCCCGATGTGTCTCTCTTGACACCGGGCACACATTAGCTACTCTCTGCTCTCTAGCTTTGTGAGCCAGCAGAGAAGCTCAAAAGATGAATTTACATAAAATTCACACTGAGTGGGACACAATGTGCCAAAGCTGCTCTGGTGGCACTCGCAGCATTTGCATCCAAATGTCGCTGAAACCTGCCTGGCTTTCCAGACACACATTCTACTACTCTGCTGCTATGGGGTAACTGGAGTTCCTCTCTGTGTCTAGTTTTGCAAACCAGGGCAGGACAGGATTGTCCTGTTGCACTGTCCAAGGGACACCCTCTTCATGGCAAAGTCATCACAAGGGTCTGCAGATATATCAAAATATCAAAGTACCAACCACCATTTACACACCAGATGCAGAAATCATCAGTAGCTCCTCCATTTTAGCAGTTCAGTCCTCTCAATGATCAGTAAGGGCAAAATTTCACACTAGTCAGACAGCCTTATCAAATTATTAAGTAGAGCAACAGCAATGTATCTGAATTATTGCATCTGGATATTAGTGAAGCATTTAATGAAGTTTTAAACTCAATTTTTTCCTAACTGGAAAAACTAATCCGCAAAAAAGCTCAGATAGAAATAAACTGAGGTCAGCTTAAAAGATCAGGGTTTCTTTGAATTTAAAAGCTGAACTGCACAAAAAGTCCAGAGGCTGAGCACTGATCAACAGTAGGTCTGGTTTCATAAAGTCCTTAATAACGTGAAAAAGTAGAATCAACAACACAGGGTTTAAAGAACAGACAGTTCTCTGGTGGCTGTTAGCAAAACAAGAGGGCAAAGCTGTAATGAACCAGGTAAATGGGACACAAATCAAATGAGAACACACAAATAATAATTCAAGCTACGTAGCTAATCACTCGAGCAAAGAAAAATCCGAAATACAGACATGAATAGGAAAGAAGATGCCTAGAAATCTATCACCCTGAGAAGCAGATGAGATGCAGAGAACAACAACCCATCTGTATAAGAAACTGCATCAAAAAAGTGATAAAGAAAAAGGAATTAAACAGGTAATGAGAACAGAGTGAGCACTAGAAAAATTGAGGTGAATGTCTGAAAAAGCTTGGCAGTGCTTCACAACTAAGTGTGCTAGGAAACAGTCTTGCAGTCTTGCAACCAATAAACAGGATTTATTGGTTGTCTCACTGCTTAAATCCTTTAAAATCAAAGCAGGACAATATCCTGTTGTGTTCAAATCTCATTTCCGTTCTCTAAACTTGGAGGAAAACATGATGGAGGATCCAATTCTGCCCTCAGTTACACTCACTCAAATACCTTCTGTAATTAGACAGTTACCTGGCCACAAACCAAAATCAGCTGTCTTGGGGAAGATGTTCCTGAAACTGAAATGGAAAACTCAGTAAGAAAGGAACAGAGCAAGATTCCTTGCTCCAGCCTTGAATGGGCACAGCGCAGTAAGACACAGGGAAATCTGAACACAAACAGAGAATGGCAGCTGTGATACAAGATCAGGATAAAGGCTCACTGAATGACAAGCAGTCAGTGAGGGAAAACACGGGAAGGCAAACATGTTGTGCCTAAGTAGCCTGCATAAAAGAGCTTGCTCAGTATCCCTTAATCCATGCGGAAATACCGCACGCCCAAGGACACTGAGATCCACAGCTTTCTGCAGAGGAAGGCTGATCTAGTAAAGCAGAGTTCAGTGTGCCCTAATCAGGAATGCTTGTCATTCTAATGAAGCTATCATATCCACTTTATCATCTGTACAAGTGCACAGAGAAAACCGAGAGTGGATACAATTATTTATTTATTTACCTTGATGGGGGGGCCCAAGAAAACGTTTGCAGATGGAAAACCACTTTTCTGAACTCTCAAGATGAGGCACTGTAGCCCAAGACATTTAATTCACTCCAGAGAGGAAATATTTCCTACAAGCTTCCATGCAAACCATGCCAAACAGCAAATCTACTTCAATCAGAATAAAAACTTTGGCAGCATTCCAAGGACAGTGCCATCTCCAAAGGGAAGGGAAGAGACAGTGTCACCTGAGGAAAAAAAGAGGTTTCCAAATCTCACTGGTGCCTGTAGGCACGAACCATCCAGGTTTAACAAGATCTTAAAGCCACTGTGCAACGTTCAGCATGGTATTTATTTAATTGTTTTATTAGAAGTCACAGGCTTTTTCAGCTCTTTTCAAGCTGTCAGGAAGGAAGGGCTCTAACCCACAGGGGCTACACAGCACATGAAAAGGATGTATTTTTCTCCAGTAGTGCTAGAAAACAGCAGAACACACATCGAAGCAGAGAAGATCCTAAGCACTCAACATTTTCTCTTCCTGAAAATTTATACCTTGGAAACACATTTATTTTGATGGATATTGATCCTTTAAATGCCTGCAGCAGCTTTAAGAGCCTCTGCTGTTACAATGCATGGTCACAGTTCAGAGATTCTGGTAAGCAGAGGTTTCATGATGAGGAAAACAAGTCTTGGAACAGTTCCTAAAACTTTAGCAGTCAGATGTATACAAACTTGAATAACCAGTAATTGTAAAGGCGTGGGGGAAAACCCCAAGCAATCAATCTCTCCTAAGTTTCAAGACTGAAGCAGGGTTTTACAGCCACCAGCCCATTCCCTGCTCTTGACTTCTCAGCAGAGATGCAGTAGAAATTGTTTCTGACAGGATATCCCTTACAGGATATCAGAAGACAGTTTAGATCCAGTTAAATCCACAAAACCACTACAAAACCACCTTCCCCAGTCCCCAGCTAGCAGTGGAATGAGCACTTTGCAACATGGCAGATTTCTAAGGCAGCTGAGTGGAAAGGATTTAAATGAGACAGATAAAAATACCATTCATCCCAGCAATACTACAGTTATTTCTGACAGACTTGAAAGAGGGACACCACTGGAATATGTCACTGTCTTGCCAAATCTCTCAAAAACATCCTCTGTACAATGCCTCAGAGTGATCCTGGGAGATGGAATAATGTCAAATGTTGGCTTACTTCCAATTGCTAAGTTGCACTGAAAGACATCTAAAAACACGTATTCTTTTTGCTAAGTGATACTTCTCTACATAAGCTATTAATGCACTTGCCAAAAAGACCATCCTGTAGTATCATGGGAAGAGACAAGAGAAGAGAGTCAGTGTGCTGTAAGTGCTGAAAAAAATACAAAGGAGAAAAATCACAGGTGACATTCTTACTTCCAGAAACTCCTTCAGCTGAAAAAAGATTAATATTAAAGAGAAGTGGAAAAGAATAAAGGGGTGGCACTGCAAAGACAGTGCAAATAAACTGAAAAGAAGGGATTTTAGTCCCTTTAAAGGGCCTTCCTTATCTGTTCTTTAAACTTGGTTCTGCAGCTGCAGGCACTGCAGTGGACAATCCCTTTAATAAACAACTTGAGCTCTCTACCAATAACAATTGCTTTTTTTGCCCTCTTCACTACCTCTGGTAGTCTGTGCCAGCACCATATTGTTAGGAAAGTTTTCCTAACTTCCAGCCTAAACTTATTCAAGGCCACTTGATCTCTCTGTGTTCTTGTGCCAACATTGTCCTTTAGTTTACCACTTCTTTCTGCCTCCCCAGCGTTCAACCCCGCTGTATTTATAGGCATATTCCAGAGAAAGGATATTGTCAGATGATTGCATCTGACATGAGAAGGGAGACTTCCTCATATGGATGCTGTGTTCCAGCAGTGCCCAGGCTCCAGCACTGTGAGAGCCCTGCTCTGGCAGACACCACACATCCCAAAACACTCAAGGATCAGGGCTGGCTCCTCAAGGCACAGACTGACTGTCTGTTGAGCTGAGCCCACCCGAGGGTGAGGCAAACCCCAAAAATGACACACAAAAGGGGATGGCCCAATGGCAGTGAGCCCATCTGGGGGTCCTGTGCCACCAGTCCTAGAGGTCACCCAGTGGATCCCAGCAGACTTCACTCCCTGTGTCCTCAGGGGCCCTTTCCAGCTGAAAGCACTACATTTGTACAAGTCATAAGGAAGAGTCAAACCATGCCACATTTGTCCAAACTTTATCTGCATTTGCTTCCTTCAGCACTTGAGTCCAGGCTTCTTTTTATTTTCAGAAGTAAACTTTATCTAATACTCATCTTCAAATAATAAATCCTGCTGCTAAAATCGAATACTTCCCTGTGCTCCATAAAAGAGGCAGCAACAAGCACAAAAGAAATGGTTTTACTGTTGGAGTAAGTTTTCTATTTATGGGCTCTGATAGTCTGAGGCTGGGTCAAACACAACACAGGCAGGCAACTGCAGGAAAATATGTCTCCATAGCCCCTGAAATGCAGCATTGACGTAAGAGTCTCTTATCTCTGAGCAAAAGCTCCAGCAGCAGGGAATGAGGTTCTAAAACCTCTAAAACCGTGTTTGCTTTGTGGTCCTGTCACCCCAAGTTTTTTCGGCCATTCTCAGTGCTAGGACACAGGGCTGAAGGCTGCCTGATCCCTCTGGATTCCAGGTTGGGGAACAGGAGTCACCAGTGTGGTCACTTTGATAGCACAGGGCTGGGCTGACTGCAGAACCTGCACTGTCACCATCAGTTTATGGTCTGCAGCTCTGCAGATGAATTCCACAGTGAGTCTGGGCCACTTCACATTCAGCACTGTTTCTCTGGTATCAGTGGAGCTATTCCTGGTACCAAATACCAGGCCCAAAATGGATTTCTGCAAAGCTCATGCTTCTTTCAAAGTATCTGCATTATACACTGAAGATCACCTAACCTGTCCTCCCTGGAACCCTAAATATATTTTTGGTACTTTCATTATCTGTACTGCTAACAGCAGTGTTCAGTGTTGCAAAATCCATTATCACTAGTCCACATCACTGTTTCAGTTGGTGGAGCTCAAAGATGACACAATTTACCTGTAAAGCAGATGCAAAAAATCCTTATAATTGAGGACTTTCCATTCTAAGATATTTTTACATTTAGTTTTTCACTTGAGATGCAATGTTCTGAACAACTGCAGGATCTGAAATTAATTTTACAGCTAAACTAGAAAAAACAACCTCCAGTGTATTACAGAAATACGTTTTGCAAACTCATTTTGACAGTTTCCATTAACTTATTTATGCTGACACATTATCCATACTAACGTTTGTTGCACAGATATTTATATTTTTCAAAACAAATTTTAAAAAAGAGTTTCTGGTAAGGTACCTAACTTAGCACTTGCTGCTGACAGCCTGGGCTAGACTACGACTTTGCTGTGGCTTACACATTTCAAAGAGTAATAAATCATGACTGGGATCTATTGTTCTGTCAATATTTGAGACAGAAACAGTGCAGAGAGCTCTTCTCTTGTACAACTGGAATGGAAAACACTAACAATCCCAAAGTTAATGGGCTTTGGGGTAAGTATTCTTACTTTCCAGCATTACAGTTGGGAGGCCAAAGAATTCCAACTGTTTTGTAACACTTCCTACAAATGTTTCCTACCAGAAAGCTCAACCATTTGCCTGAACGATCTATACATCAGAACTGAAGCTTTAAATATCATGAAGTATGTCTTAAAAGTAGAGCCATGGCTGCACGGTGCTTGTTTTTGCCATTAAAATCTGTTACCTAGGAAATGACCCCCTTCTGCCATCAAAAGAATCCAATGTGTAATTATTCTGAAGCAGTTACTAACAGGTGATTTTAATGCAGTGGGGTGAAAATGTTTAAATCGCATGGAAGTTTAAAGCAGGAAAAACACATTTATGCTGGAGTGAATACTGCCTGGTGTTAAGACTGCCATGGGAAAAATGCACACGATAGATGCTGTATAAAATTAAATCTATCTTAATTTAATGATAATTGCTTAATTTATTTTATTACCTAAGAAAAACTCGGTGCAACAACTACCAATAAATGTGCACTGTAAAACAGAATTAATACTGGAATTCATGGAGAGAGTAATGCAACCAGCTCCTCTACAATCCTTCTAAATACAGGTCTAACCAAAGCTGACACACAGCAAATACATAGAGAGAAAATCTGGAGAAAGAAACACTGTGAAATGTAAGAGCAAAGCTCTTTTCCTCTGTGCAGATCTAAAGGTTTGGTCCTTTAAAATTAAAGAAGCAGAAATAATATTTAAATAAATGCATCCTTAAGAGGGAAAAAAAATATCAACATCTTTATGCCATTACCTAAAGCACTTTCACACTCTATATCTTCCACCACAAAAAACATTCTAAAAATAAAGGCTGGTAATAACCAAACCCTTGTCTTGCTCCCTCCAAGGACAATGGTGGAAACACATAATTTACAGCTTTAGGTTTTTTTCACACCTTCTTTCCCTAGCAGACCTTGGGTTTGTGTTCTTCCCTGCTTTCATTTCTGGTCCGGTACATGGGTACAGCTCCTGCATGCATGGAAGTGCCACAGGATGCCCCTAGAGCCAGGCTGTGGCTCTGTGGTTTCCAGAGCACTTACCTGGTTTCAGAATGAAAGGTTTAAACTGAGACACTGGGATTCGAGCTCCCAAAGCTCCTTTTGAACTCGGAAACTTTTAGAAATGAATTGCATCATTAAGCAAAGGAAGAACCAGCACGTTTCTACAGAATGGGAGAAACATCTCTATGGTAAATTCTTCTCCAGTCCCACAGCCCCCAGCACACTTCTGCTGGCAGGGAGAGGCTGCTCAGCACTACCAGGGACCTTCCTCCTGCTTCCACCTGATAAGGGAACACGTTCTACAGCGAATTAATCTCCTTCACTCCACGACACAAAGCATTAATCACAACAGCTTACCTGAACCACAATAAAACACTACTCCAGACACTTAACCTATGCAGATGTCAGGCCCGCCTATCTGCTGACTTTGCAAATGCTCCACCGTATCCCTGCCATAAATACACCTCAAATACATCAGTGACAAGCAGCAGCACAGGCAGGATTTTTACTCAGAACTCTGTAACCTAAGGAACTTCACTACCAATAGATTTTACCAGGTACCTGAGGAGCTGCAAACATTTAAAATATTATGGGCAGCTCTTGTTTAATGTGTTCAAAATAATGTAGGTGAGCAGCAACAGGTACAACAAAAGGGCTACAATGGTGACCAGGGGAATTATGAGATCCCAAAAGCAATTGAATAGTGCTGTGAAAGTTGAGAGACAGCACAACAACTCACTAGCAACTCATTTAATTAGCTGTGAGAGAATAATTAGAAGAGAATATTGCGGTACAGTGGATGTGCACGGACAATGAACTCGGACAGGAAATTAGGAAGAACAGTCATCAGACAAGTGAAAATTTAGCACCATCCAAGCAGGGAGCAAGGAGTCAGGTGCTGTACACAGCTTCCACTTCACTAATTTGGATCTACATTTTCAAGGAAAAAATATCTGATTTTATTTAAAAGACCTTTTCAATGCATGAAATTTATTTGCTAAGAAGCACATTCAGCACACTTTTGGAGGTCTCCCAGGTACCTGTGCTCATGTTTCTGGCCAAAAACTGGACATTTCACTTCAACAACCCTGGCAGCAGGAAGCCTGGGTGATCATCCCTTTTACAGAACACCATATTAAAAGGTTAAATCACTGCTCTAAATATGTGGTTACATTTTGGTGACATTTTATAGACACGAAGCATTTTTTGAAAATTATTCCATGAGTGTAGAAATGAAGGCCCACCTACACTTCATTTAATATACAGTGAATTGCATTCCCAACTCGGAGCAGATGTACAGAAAATATTGTGTCCCCATGTCATTCCTGATTAGCCAATTCCTGTCATTTTAAGGCAGTAAGCTTGGGATTTGCACTGGAGCATGAGCCAGTTCCTGCAGCTCAGCTGCCAGACAGGGAGGTGGTGTCTTCAGCACAGAGGTGGTTCTCAGGTTGTGCCAGCTGGACCCCAGCACACAAGTCTGAAAAGGGAAAACAACTCCCACAACAATCCCACAGAAAAAATTAACTCTCTGTGATCTGCCCTTCCCTTGTTCAAGTCAGCATTTTCAGAGAGAACTGACGCTTTAAGAGCAACAAAAATCACAGCCAGGAAGAGAGGCACCCATGGAACAGCAAATGTCTACAGCAAATGTGTGCACCAAGGTAAACAGGGTAAAGCTGGAGGTGTCCCACAGATCCCATTAGAGAGTGGGAGCAAACACCACCCTTCTTCCTGGGCTCTGTTTCATGTTTTCTCCTCATTGCTAGTCAGAAGGTGATCACATTTTGACTCTTGGCGTTCTGCTGGCACACCAGCGCACCTCCTTCTAATAAATCCTTTCTTTGGTTTATATGAAGTGCTAATATTTGGGTAACAAGAATGATCTTTTAGGTAACAGACTTTCCTGCCGCTGGTGGGAAATAAGGTAAGCACAGAGCACAGCTCTAATATTTGCAGAGATGAGAAAGGAGGTCACAACCAGTTTCCATTTACTCAAGGTACTCTTCCTACTGACGTCAGAGGCAGTTTGCATGGATATGGCCAAGAAGCAGGATTTAACCCTCCAGCAAAACCTCTGGAAACACTCAGTTTGAGTGGAGTAGAAAAATAAGAAGCCTTAAGGAGAAAATTTAGAAGTGTTTGAGAGACAACACCAATTCTGGCATCGATTTCCTTCACGAAGCCATCAAGGTGAGAAGGCTTCCAGGGAGAAGTGGGAGAGCCTGTTGGGTGTTTTTTGATCCACAATCTCTGGACCAAACAATCTTTCTTCATATTACATCTGGTTTTCAGGATACTCCCATGCCTTTAAAATTTCTAAGGTGTAAACACATTAAAAGCTGGGCTGATCATTAGGATACATGGATTGGAATACAACAGGATGCAGACACAAACTGAACGCTATCTTAAGACTTGTGGTGGTAGCAAAAATCTGCAGAGATTTGTTTGCAGGAGCTCTTTCACTGATTTTGGCAAAATGCCCAGCTAAGTCTTGACAACACTTAAGATGTTCAAAAGGGAATTTTCTGTGATTATAGCATGAAATACACTGAGTTGATCTCGTATCTTGCATTGTACAATTCTATACAAAAGCAGAGGACTAGACTTAATAATATTATTAAATGATAGAATTATCATGCTCTTAGTTCCCCTGTCCCTGATTTTTTCTTTCACCTTTACATTGTAGATGCTGGTAAACAGCCACTGTGATAGTCAGGTTTCTGCTGAGGGTCACACACCAGAGCAACTCTTCTGTCAATCACACACACTAGAAAGCAAGCATGGAACCAGCCCCATCCTTTCTAACCTGACACCAACTAAATACATTTAAAAATGCACCACTTGATGTCTCACAGGCCTGTATGATCCAAAAAGCAGACAGCTGGGGAAGCAACTGGATTTTGAACCAAATTTTGCTTTAGCATGTAGGATAATTGATATAATTGAGAATTGAGTCTCACATCAGGAACTGAGGAAGCAGGAGTGTGAAATCCACTGACCTTTCTTTGCCAGGTTGCTGTTAGGTTCGTACTTCTCAATCAGCACTTGAACTTGTTCTTGTTTGAGTGGTGGATAAAGGATCTCATTTAATCGTGGATCCCGTTGCTTCAAATTTATAAAGTCCATCATCTGATCAACAGTAAGGTAGGGTTTGCTTTTGGCACCACTGGAGAGAAATTAAAGCAACAAAAAAGTGATTTTAATACATTTCCTTGAAATCTTGCTTCGTGTCTGAAACTTCCCAAGGGAATTGAAACAAGATTCATACAAAACTATCATAAAACAAAAACATCACTGCCCCGTGTCTCTGGGCCAATTTATTTTACCAAAGGTTCTCCATCAGACATCTAGGAGGAAGAGCTTTGACAATGTTCAGCACTATAGGCATCAATGGGAAGACTTGAAGCAATGCTAAAAGCCTTTCATTCCTCTCAATTCTTGGAGTTAAGCTATTTAAAAAAGAAGAGAAAACAGCTGTGGAATTCAATCCCGAGCTTGCCACAAACACTCTGCTGGCATTCCTACCCCAACTATTTGGGTTTGCTGCTGAATGACAGCAGCCCTGATTTCATTATTCTGGTAATTTGTGTGGGTCTTTCTTTTATAAACTTTCTAAAAGCTTCGAGGTGCTCTGTAATGCAAGCAAAAAGATGTCTATTCAGAGAGAGACTGAAAAGAGCAGAGTTTGGGTACAAGCTGTGCCCAGACAGAACTCCAGGAAGCCTCCAGGCCAGGTGATGAGCTGAGGGCTGTCCAGAACACTCAGGGCTGGCCAGGGAGCAATGGGAAGCCTCTCTTGGGTGCAGTGGGAGCAAACTGGGACAGGGCTGTGCTCCTCTGAAACCCCGACCTTAGGGACAACAACCCGAAACAGGGAATATGAGCACGGCTGTGTTGCTAAAATACGTTCATCCATTGCTTTGGAGGTCATGGAGTGTATTTTAGAAATTGCTTTCTTCCCTATTGACAACTGCTCTGACTCCATTGATCAGGCTCTGCTGAAACTGGAAGCACACAGATTGCTGCAAGGGGTAGAAGCAGCAGGAGTTACAGAGCTCATAACTGAATGTATGAAATTAGTCGTAGCCAGCTGCTAATTTAATTTCACGGTGTGAATTTACCATACACAAATCCTGAAAGTTACTGCATTACTTTGCCAGTCCTAATTAAGCTTTTGAGGGTGATTATACATATTCTCATGCCTATTTCGTGCTGTTATTGCTTATTAATCTTCTTTATTTTCTTGGAAACCTAAACTATCCTGATCAATACAGAAAAACAAGACCCGTCAGGCCTGCTCCTCTAGGGACAAATTCCTTTAAAACTCAAGCCATCAGAGGTGGAGGTAAAAGCCTGGGAGAGAAGGAACCCTTGATCCAAGATTAAATAACAGCCCTGCTTGACATTTAAATCTGTTACTGGCAAGCACTGCATTCTGCTACTGTATAAATAACTTATTTGGCCATCCCCAGCCCAGAAAATCAGTGAACGGGAAAATAAATAAATAAAGCAATGAGAGTCTTTCCTTACAACTCGGAGAAGATGTGGTCAATCTCAGGCCGGGGGCAGAGGTTGTTTAAGAACACTCTGTACACTTCTGGCGTGAAGTCGTCTTGAGGGATTGAATCATTCTGTGAAATGGGGGCAAAAAAACAGTGAAAGAGAGATACAGCACTTTTATATGTTCTTTGTAAACAGATCGCTCACTTCTTGGCTGATTTGGATTTCCTTCCTGCAACCTAGAGGAGCCCAGATTCTGCAGGATTGTAAGTTTCCCTGAATCACAGAGCAGCTTAGAGCACATCTTTTAAAAATACGTACAAACACATCTGCTGGCTTCCATGAGGCACAGTTCTCTCATCCTCTGAGCACCTGTGAAGGAGGAGGAAGGGACATCTCCCCATCTAACCCTCTCACCTACAGCAGAAACAGGTGTATCAGCCCTGATGAAGCCTCTGAGCTCACCCCCGGCCTGTGTTTGGAGTGAGCAGAACAGCAGCGTCACAGAGGATGAGGATGTCACTCATCTTTCCAAAGCTGTCACACAGCTAGGGAACAAACTGGGTCACTGTGTCATTCCTAATACACTTGTGTTCCCTGACAGCAGCAGCAATTTCACCTTTTCCTTCCGGCAGATACATGTTCAAGATGCCACAATCCTGGGCAAGACTTTTCCATCCGCCTTTGTCCTGAACACTCAGTGTAACACATTTGGCAATCAGATTTCTTTTAGAGAAATTGATAAAAACGCTCTCCTGTAGAAGATTTGCCAGTGTTTTTTTTTTTCCTTACATTTTCTATAATTTAGAGCGATTTAAATTTAGTCCAACTTCTGGATGACAATTCCATCACCCTCACTACATTTTTCTCTGCAAAAATCAAATTACTGGAGGCAGTTATTGTACTGGGCAAGTCCTTCTCATGAAGCTTGAAAGTCCTTCATCCAAAGCTATGCCATGTGCTCTCTGGGAGCACCACGGGCCCCCAGCGTGCCTGTCCATGCTCCAAAATGCTCCAAAATGCAGTGAACTAGAGGAGGAAAGTGGTAACTCGGGCCCAGAGCTGTTTGCTTGGCAGGCTGTTGGAAGCTGGCTGTTCGGAAGGGAGCTGCTGCTGGGGCAATCAGGGCCTGGATTTATCCTGCTGGTTTAGCACCGTTGCCAAGGGAACAGGAAGCATCCGTTCAAGCCTTTGTCACACACAAGGAAACTTTTCTGTCTTCTTCCTGCTTTAGGTTACAATAAATAAATAAATGATACCACAGGCGTCGCTTTGTCTCCTTTCATCTGAAACCCGCAGAGGCTCAAGAGGGTTTTATTCTTTCTGTCCACAAGAGCAGATGGACCAATCTGGGCTGTTCCTCTGGATAACCCTCTCCAGGCTCCATTTGAAGGTGACCCCATCAGACCCCTTTGCCCTCCTTTTTCTGGCAGCCTGTGAGTTGCTGCAGGGTGAACTGGTTCAAAATTCACCCAGCCAAAACCTCCCTGTGTGTTCTACACGGGATCAATCCCCGAGCCAGGTAACTCGCCAGTGGCACTACTGCCAAACCCAGGGCAAGGGTGGGTGGAGAAGTGGGAAAGCTGAGGGTAGAGGATGAAAATAGCTCCTTTCAGTAAGGCCTGCCAGTGGCACTGAACTTGCACCTGTGACACTGAGAAATTCAAGCTGTAGAGCTCTCAGTGCTGACACCTGTGTTTTCCTTAAGTCTGGGATTCTCAAAGCCTGGGAACTGTCTTGTTTGAGTTAGCACCCTGCCCTCCCCTGCTCCTTCTGTTTAGAACCCCTGTCCAGCAGGGTGCTGCTCCTCAGCCAGGGGCTTTTCAACAATTCTCTCATTACCACAGAACTGCAGTCCCCCACCAAGCTAGTATTTTTTCTTTACAAGGGATTTGAAGGTGCTCAGCTGAACAAACGGGGATCTGAGATCCAGGCTCAGATTTGCCACTCAGATCCAATTAATAAACATTGTTTTGCCTCCCTGTGTCTCCAAACACCCACTACAAAGAGAATAATCAACACGAGCCTTCAGGAGTAAGCACACAGAACTTTTCAACAGGTATTTCCTACCAGTATCATAATCAGTGGGCTACAAAACACAAATATCTACATGAGAGACGAAAGCCACCTCAGGCACAACCTCACACAACTATATTTGGCTTCCAAAAGCCTGTCTGCCCAAAGGGATTAAAATACGCTGCCCCCTTACTCAGCCTGGTCTGAGCCATCCCCGTTTCAGAGGAACCACCCACACACCTTATGGGCTCATCTCTTTTTTGACACCAGTGAACAAAGCACAAACCTTCTGTACCACATGAGAGCATCCCTCGTTTCTGGCCTGGATTAATATTGGCATTCAATTTTATTCCCTAATTAAGACTCTCTACTAATTTCAAGCACTGCTGATTTATGATCTGCCTGGTAACCTGCCTGCTTTTATAACATCTGTATCCAGTCTGTTACGTATTTGGCAGCATAAGAAGAGCTAATTCAGATTATTTGCACAGACTGGACTCAAGAGTTGGTTATTTTAGAAGTCAAGCTCACTGGTGCTTCATTGTGAACCTCAACATTAACTAGAAGGCAAAACCCACTCTTCACAGGCAAGAGGCCAGCTAAAATAAAGCTCTTCAAATTCTATTTAAGGCACCTTTAACCAAAACAAACAAAAATATCCAACAAGAGCAAAACAAAACAAACAAAAAGAAAAAACCAAAACCCCATCTCCAAAAAATAGCCATGATTAAAAAAAAAACCCAAAAAAACCCCCACAGGCGAATCAGATGTGAAACTCAGAAATTCAATGGGGTATTTTAAAATTTTGTTTAAACATTTATTTAAATACCCATTTGCTTTCAGATCTGCTGGCTGATGACTGTTCCAAAAATCGGGGCTTGATCCTGCAAGACTCTACACAGGCCAGTTCTGACCCAGAAAGAGAGAAATTAATAAAGCTGTGCTTTGAAAAGGAGCTTGACTTGAGGTCCATGGGTCACCCCACTGTGATCGTGCTCTGCTGCTTGGCTGAATCAGGGCTGCAGTGCTCAGCACTGCACAGAATCCATCTCTTATTAAGGTCCTTGAATTTAAAATAAAGGATTTATTTTCAGCAATTCTGAGGATCCTCTCTGGTGCCACTCCTCAGGGTGAAAACCATTATCCAGGCAACGAGAACTCTTCCTCCTCTTGCACTAAATGCAGAGCCTGCACATTGTGCCACAGGATGTCCTGGCAAACACACACACAGGGAATTCCCTGGAGAGTGGGGCTGATGGGCAGGGATATTTGTCCTGTCACAGGAAAATCCACACAGGGACACCCTCCCCTGGCACCTGTGCCCAGATCACTGCAAAAAGCAGATGAGGGACTGTCCCAGGCTTGAAGATTCACTCCTAAATTCCAAGAGCTGCAGCCAAACATCGTGTGAAGCTCGTGGCCAACGAGCTCCATATCCTCCCAGACCCATGGGAGATGTGGAAACTCAGGAAGAAAATCCATGAGGCATGAATATGAAAAACCAATAATGTCCAGGAGAAACTTTCATGAATTCTCTGAATAAATTGGTGCTATTTTGCTGAGCCAGACTCCCTGATATTCACGTCTTGCACGCTGCTGGAGTCTGTTGCTCTTCCAGCGCTTTATGGGAACACCATAATGTACAACAGGGCAGAAAAGCTGGAAGGTGAAGCTAAGAATTTCACTTGTTCAAATAAACAGGAGCACAAAGGAAAAGAGCTGGAGTTGAAATTCTGCTTTTCTTCTATTCCATTACCTCCATGAGATCCAGCTATGCCCTTCTACAATATTTTTCCAAACTGATCAACACAGTTTTCTTTAGTGCACACAGTGCATTTCTCTTTTGTCCCAAGCAAAGAAAGGATCCACTTTATACTCTGAATCATTTTCAAGATGGTATCCCAGCAACAAGCATCCAGCAGTGTATGTAAAACTGGCTCTACTTAGATAAATAGCAGAAAAAGGCTGCGGTTTCTTCCAAAGACCCAAATGATATTTAAATTTTCTTTTCAGAGACATGTAGTAAATGGAAGAAATAAATCAGCTGATTCAGGAATCAGCAGCGCCTCAGAGATTTTTTTTTTTTTGCACACTTTGTCCTGATTGCTATCAATTAAATGGAAACTCATCTTTCAAATTATTGTCTCCACGTTCCTAACCTCACAATATTACTTTAGATAAGATTATTATAGTATTTTATACCTACTTTGCTGACATTTCTTGGAATTTTATGGAATTGAGCTCCCAAACCTGTGAAGGAAGGTCTCACTGTAAGGGGTGTCTGAGGTTTAGCTGGTGAAAATTTTGCTCCACTGTTCTCCTGGAGCTGTAGGAACAGGCTCTATTAAACCACTGGGGGAGCAAACATCGAGGAAACCTCACAGCCCAGAGTTTTGTATAAGCCCAGAGACCAAGAGATTCAGCCTCTCCTCTGCTATTGAATGGTTTTGCTCCACCTCTCGGGCCCCTGAACAAAGGAATTATCCTGCAAGAAGCTTTCCTGGGATTAAAACCCAGCTTGGAGAAGGGAGGTGTGAGCAGATGTCCCACTGTGGTCCCTCCCAGCCTTACCCATCTGTGATTCTGTGTCTCCAGCATTAACTGGAATCACCTGCTCAAGCTCAATTTCTTCTGAAAAAATCCTTCTTGAGGGTGAGGTACCATCCTGGAAATACTCTGGGCTGAGGGGATCTCCTGGATTAGCAAGATGCAATGGCTGCATCCCTGCAGTGTTAACAGCTTCCACGGCACAGCATTTCAACATTTCCTTCATGCGCCTTTTGGATAAGTCAGGATGGGTTTAGCCTGTCACTTATCTCCAGCTGTAGATCACACCTCAGGCTAACACTGATCTCAAACCATGCCTCGGAAATTGTGCAAAGCCACCTATTCTTAAAATGCCCTCACATGATCCCTCAAGGGCAGGTCACACAAACTCTGCCCTTTCTTGGAATCCTTTTAGGCTTCTTCCAGGTGCTCCTGATGCTAAACAACTTCAAACCAAAGGTACACGGATGGGTATCAGGAACTTTCTCTGGAAAGCCAGAGCTGCTGCTGAGGACCCATCCAGCAGGCTCAGCCATGAACTAACTCAGAAGAGAGGAAACAAAACCCAAGCAGTGCTGATGTGAATAACTGCAGATGCTTACCCTGGAAGAGGGAAGGTTACAGGCTTCTAACGCCGTCTCTACCCGTTTTCTGTCCGAGGAGAACAAGCGGTATATGCTGCAAGATGAGGACAAAACAGGGGGGTTTGGCTTAAAGACATGCCTTGATGGCCCACGTGGCTCAAAGACTGAATATCTCTTACCAGCCTATTACATCTTTAGCTGTTTATTTCCCTTTGCTGGCTGCTCAGTAACAGAGGGCAGTTCAACAGTGGTCAGTTTTAACTCTACCCCACAGCAGCCCCTATCACAGCAGGCATTTATTTCAGCTATCACTGGTCTCTTCATCCCCCCAGTGACATCTGTTCATTTTCACATGTCCCTGAGATTAAGAAATTATGCTCCTTTTTCCTTCTTTCTTTTTTTTTTTCTTTCCCCACAAGTGAAAGAGCCAGGGCAGAGAGGCAGAATATCTGTGCCCAAAGGGCATTTGAATGGGGACATCCCAAAGATCACTGGCCACTCTTGTTATAAACAGAGGTTAAAATTATTCTTCTTCTAGGCACAGGGGTCCCATGCTCATCCCAAACACATGTTCACACCCCAAAGTCAGCAGAGACCTCATGGCAAGGAAGGGGAACAGCACTTACTTCTTCAGAGGAATGCGCCCCTCTGGAGTCACCTGCAGCTTGAGTTTTGTGTAGCTGTGGAAAGAAAAGCACCCTACTTTATTTTTACAGCATTTTTAAGGACCTCTCCACCAACTTTCTAGCTCTGGGCTAGTGCTCTGATCATGTGGCAAGTTCCACTCAGCTCTTTCTCCAGCATGAAAACACGTTGGAAAATCATTATTGATTAAAAAACTTCTACTGTCTGTCCTGAGATAACTGTAAATGAGTTTTGCAGTAACATCTACTGGTAAAAAATGTGACAACACTTAAAATTTTAAGAGGGTTTTTTTGGTTAAAAAACTCAGCTTTTTCACTTTACCCTGGTCTGCCAAAAGAGGAAGAAACTGCATGGTTCTAATAAACTTTTCTTCCCAACAGAAAATGCCATTAGCAACCACTTCAAAAACAAAGTGCATGCTAAAACTAGGATAACTGGGATAGGAACATTTCCACGAATCCTTGATTCCCCACATTCATCTTTTGTAAACTGAAGCCTTTTGTGCTACTGTGTCACCGAGCACAACTCCCAGCACTGAGATTAAAACAAAAAAATCACAGCAGTTATTTAAAAAAATAAAATTTCTTTTATTTTGCCTTCTATTTTTTGAAAATTTTGACTATATTTTGGTCACATTGAGTGTTTTCCTCTATAACCACAGAAGTTAGAAATAATAGAGGATGGGGAAAAGCTGCTCAAGCTGTTTATTATTGCACTTCCAATGCTTCAAGGAACTGAATGTCATAAAGAAAAAACCCTTCATTCTGCTCTAATGCAATTTGGTTTTCTCTTTCAACAAAAGGGTTCTGACAGGACTCCAACCAACCCTTTGCTTGGTACACTAATTATAATGGGGAAATAATTTAGTCTTTAAAGTCATAGATTTCTTAAGTGACTGATTTGGCATCTGTGCAGAGGAGCTGGGAAACCTTACAGTTTCCAAGTGATTTATTAATTAGTGGAAAAAGGCATAGGAATGCCATGCTTGCCTGCTACTGAATCTACACAGTGTGTCCAGTGACTTCATCTTTAATTAATATGGCTTGAAAAACTGCCAAAGAATTGCTCCAGACAAGGAGCTCTGCTGCACTGTGTGATGACACATTTCTCCTCTCATTTGGGTAGGAGAAGCCCCATTAGGTTCAGCCCCAACCCTCCCCACTGCAGACCTGCCAGCAGAGCCTGCTGGGCACCTGGGGATTCCAGGGGCAAGGAAACTGCAGAACCAAATCACTCTTGAAACTCATCTCAGCCTATGGAGCTGCAGGAAGTCACCAGCTCAGGTGAACACATTCCCTACTGCCAAGATGCAGGGTCAACAGGAAATGTTAAATGTTCCCATCCATTTGGGATTTTGTTTGCCTAACAGATCCCTGCTGTCCCAACACACCATCATCAGACACAGTGCTGTAGTTCCAGCAAGATCCACCCTTCAGAGCTGCTTCAGGAATTTCTGTGGACTCCAGCTGCACCACAACAAACACCAGGAGGAGGAAACGCACACCCACAGATGCACATCCCTCCTTCCCAGAACAGGCACCTATGATCCTGTGGGATTAAAGTTAAGCACTCTGGAACATTCTGACTCTGGGTGCAGCTCATGGAAGTAGCCATTCACAGCCTCAGAGATTCCAGGAATAGAGGAGGTTAACTTTGGAGGGCAGGAAGTTTTAGGAATATAAGTTTAGTGTTTAGCTGGACTGAGCCCCTGCCTGAGAGCAGGAAAAGGTATTTGGGGGAGACACCAAGCTGACTTCAAGCAGGTAACTCACAGGCTGAGGAAGGTGCATGCCCTCTTTTAGAACCCCAAAATGCCAGTGAGTATCCCAGTGCAACACCAGCACTTTCTGGCAGGCTTTGCCACGCTGCTCTCAAAGCTTTGATTTACACAAAACTGCCTCAGCCCATGCACTTCTCATCAGCTGAGAACTGCTAACACCAGGTTTAGCTCTTTTCCATTTTAGGTGTGTATTTCACCCCAAACGTTCTCATAAAACTTTTCTACTGTGTGGAAAGCAACTAAGAATCTGCCCACTCTGCCAAGCAATCCAGAGGAATGAATTCTCTCTGGATCACATGGAAACCAGAGAGATGGGACTGAGGAAAAGGGACTTCTGGCATTTCTCTATTTTGCTATCAATAAAAAACAAACCAGAAGCAAGTCAGTCCAGAATTTTCTTTCTTTTTAAATGGAGACCTTGAGCCTGCAACTGAAGCTACAACTGCACAAGTGGCAGGGAGTATTCAACTCTGATTTTTTCTGCAATGATTTATTAGTCTGCAAGGAAAACCCTAAAAAGGATTTTTGTTTAGATGACTTCTAGATAACGGGCTTTTTAGAACCACAGGAACAAGGACCTGTGTTTACAGAAGTGACAAGTCACCAGAGAAGAAACAATAGATGACAAGGTGAGTAAGAAGCACGGAGGAAAATGACGCAGAGGGAAGAGCAACACCCACAGGGTGACAGGCGAGGGCCACTTACGCTTTTTCCAGAAACGCGTCCCTTGACATGTTCTGTGCCAACAAATTTGTTGCCAAACTGAACACTTCGTCTGACCATTCCTACGAAGACAAAAATTAAATAAGTGAGGCTCAGTTTAGATGTTTACTGACACAATGCAAAGTATCTTTGAAAATTATGCTTTCAAAAAAAGGGCCTAATTAAAGCCTGAACATGGTTTTTCCAATTACAGCTTCCCTTCTCATCTGTGAGATCTGATTTTCTCATGCTACAAAAAAAAAGAAGAATGCTACAAATTAAAGTCCTGACTCTATCCAAGATCTTACCAGCCAACATAAGAAACAAGCTTTAAAAAGCCCCAACCAGCAAAAATACACAGAAATACATTTCAGTGACTGATGTGCAAGGAAGATGCAACACCAAAGAACTCCTTCCCCGTGACTGTATATCCTTACACTGTGGTCCTATCCCTCACTAAATGTTTTTTCCCTCTTCCTGGAGTAGGGAAGAAATGCCACAGAATCATGGAATGGTCTGGGTTGGAAGGGATGTCCAAGAGGATCCAGACTCAACCCTGTGCCATGGGCAGAGACACCTTCCCCTAGATCAGGTTGTTCCACATGGCTCAAGTCCTTCCCTTGCATCCCTGACCCTTCCTGGGTTCCCAGCACGGCTGATCCATGATTATAAACTGAACTTTAGACTCTCAGAGTTTGTCCTGCTCTCCTCCCTTGCAGGTCTCTCCCACAGCTTTTCATTGACAGCTTCAGTGCGTTTTTCCTTTCTAACTTGGTGCTTATTCACAACCTTTAATTGCAACTTTTTAATCACAACTGTGGTTTTGGATTGGCTACATTTCACCCTATTAAAAGAAAGGGAAGAAAACAAGCAATGCCTTTGCAGACAATGTGATTTAGGTTATGTTTTAGCTGATAAAGCTTTCAGAGTTTTGTTTCAAACTAAAGTTATGTTTCCTTTCATAACAGTCCAAATCCAAAATTCCCACTGCCACACTTTGTTTGGGAGGTGATCCCTTTCCCTTGGCTTTTCTTTTTCTTGAGAAAATATATATATATACTAAAAAAAGGAGGATTCCATTCTGACAAAAATGGATTGGGATGGGAAGTGTCAGTGACTTCCAACGAAACAAATGTTCTTATGTCACTTTGGAGCTTAGAGCTTGTTTTACCTAAAAAGCATCATTTTTCCACATGACCAGGTGATTGATTTGAGAAGCTGGGGAGTTTTTCCATCTTTTTTATATGCTAAGGTTTTTTCCCTGATGTTATCAGACCTTGTTCCTGAAACTGGTCTCACACCACTGCTCCCAAGGAGGAGTAGATAAGGCTGCCTGTGTGCCCAGTGTTTTAGTGGCCTTTGATGTCCTCAGCCCTCAGACCCTGAAGCCCATCCCATTCACCATCTCACCCCTAAGGAGCAGAGATAACACCTCTCCTGTGGCTGGTGTTTCTGGAAGAGACACCTTCTTCCCTGAGACACACACTTGTCCTGGAGGCAAATCAGCAGCTCATAGAGTCCTCCCCCTCCACCTTCTCGTGACCAATGCCATTTTTCTTCTTTAATTCTTTTTCCTTCTTAGGTCTAGTTTGAACAAATCAGGGGTGTGAGGAAGCAGAGGAGGAGGAATCAGGTTTGTTAGCAACACAACTGCTTTGCTGTGACTCTTGGAACAGAGAGCATATTAAGTGCAGCATCTGTTTTTCTTCTTGGCAACTCATTTTTCCAGGCTCAAAATAGGCTCATCTTGTAAACACTGCTTTGTTTAGGCACTAATAATAGCTGCTCCAACTTCTCCCTGTGACACTAACAGCCACAGAGATTAACAGCAACACAAAATACTATTTGGAAATTGAAAATACTCTGCCTTCTAACAGATCTTGATGGACTGTTTTCATCTCGCTGCTTCTGCTGGGCATAAAACTGAAATATTTTGTATAAAACAGAAGTAGGGCTCTTCAAGAGTATCCCACACCCCCAGCTCTTCCTTTTCTTTGTTTGAATGCTTTTTGACCGGAATGTAAGGGGAACTCACTTATTATGTGCCTGTCACACACATTATTTATATAAGCAATCTTGCCATTTGTTCCTTTGCTTGCTTTTCCTGGCTCTCCAAAGCAATCCCATCGCTCTTGCCAAACATTCTGAGGGCTACCTGCAGGCTGAGCCATTTCTAACCAGGTCACAAGCAACACTTGCTCATTGTCTCTCCCTTTTCAGGGTCCAGCCACCCCAGAGCCACAGCCAAAAAGCCGAGATCAGAGAATGTGCCAAGGGTCACATCAACTTTCCAGCCGCTGATCTGAACCCTTGGCAGGAGAGGGAACAACAGCACTGAGGACAGAGCTTAAAAACATAAGAGAGATGCTTGGGACTGCCTTTGATAGGCTCTCACCAACCAAGCTGTGAGCCAGGGTGTGCCTTGATGCTCCAGCTGCCAGATGGCTCCATCTCCTTGGGTTTGTGTGTGGCAGAGAGCAGAGCCCACACTCCATCTCTGTACCAGCAACTGCAGCAGGCAGAGCTCAGGGACAACACTCCAAGGGATGGAAAACTGTTCTGTGTGCAGAGAAACAGCCAGCTGTGGGAAGGATACAGCAGCCTCTGGACCACCACAGGCGCTGCAGCCTCTCTACAGATGTGATACAACAGGAAAATATAAATCTGGGCTTTCTGAAACAGAGCTGCAGCAGCGCCAACAAACCCAGCACTGATCCCTTCTGGGAGCGGAAGGACCTGGCCCTCTGATCTCCAAATCCAAGCAAGGCACATCCATCATGATAAGAGCTTCCTGAACTTGATCCCCTCCTGGCTCCGTCCTGTCACGCCAGTTCATCTTCTACCACTCCTGTGAGCTTTGCTGACGAGTAATTCAGCTGTTGTGTGCTTTGACAGGTAGCACAAGAGCACAGCCCATTTGGAATGTGCTGCTCAGTGAAGTAATCTCTCTTCCACTGCATGCATTGGGATACCATAAGACATTTAGTGCAACAGAAGAGACAAGACTTTTTTCATAAGAAAAGGCAGCACGGAGCCTCGAAAACACTTCCTGACTATGTTCACTAGGCCTGACTATGTGTGAAGACAATGTTCCTCACGCTTATTTTTTGGTGGGAGGTTAACAAAGCAAGCTGCTGAAGTTCTACGCTCTCAGAATTTCATTTTAAAAACCCCTATCAAATGGATGTGAATTTATGTGGCTTGCTTTAGCACTTTATTCTACTGATCAAGCTCTTACACACACTGAAAAAGCTAGAAAAACAAAGATGTATGCTGGAAAGAATAGTATAGCGTGACTTGTGAATCATCCTTGATGACATCATTTTATGGAGGAATTCATCAGCTCTCAGTGATGCATTTTACCCAAAGCTCATCAAACCGAGGAGAAAGAGATTTCCCTGGGCTCTGGACAGGGGCCTGCATGGCCAGGACTGGCAGTGCAGAGAGAAGAGAGCTGGCATGAGAGGCACCAAAGAGAGTGAGGGGAAAGAGATGAGAAAAACAAGATGTTCGCTTTGGAATCTGCTGGATTTGGGAAGAGAATGAACTGTTCTAGAGCAGACAGAGGTTGATGAGTTGGACTTCTCCATAGTGGGAATGGAGACAGGGAAAAGGAACATTTGCTGAGAACAGGGTTTGAGGATAAACCTCTGCTGCTTCTGCTGCAATCTGTGGATGCTCACAAATAAGTCCTACCCCAGACAGGCATTCTCAAACGAAAATAAGCAAGTACCTCTCAGTGCTGCTTCTCTTCCCCACCAGGACACACCTTCCTGCCTGTCCTTTAGATCAGTGCCTAATGAATTTCAAGCTGCATTCTTTGAACAAACCAGGTGCCCTTCAGCTCCTCACTGATGTGCTTTAAAATCAGTTACTTTCTCCTGGAGGAATGAACATAAACCAGCACACCAGCATTTCTATTTAGTGCACCTGAGGCAAGCTGAATAACTCGAGACTTGCATTTTCCTCATTTCCCCATGACTTGGCCAGCGGATGTGACAGAGTTTGTAGCAGAAAAGGCAGTCCTCTGTAAAAGGGAGAAAATCCTATAATGGAATAATTTTAACTGCCTCATTAAGAGCATTACAGTTTACTTTGCCTTTCTCCTTAAGTGATGTCTGGTTAACACAACTTGAAAACACAGCGGCCACACAACTCGGAAAACAAGGTATCACAAATGAAGGGTTAACCAAAAATATTCATGCACTGGAAAGGGAAGGTGGGAGAGACTTCTATTGGCACTTGCTTTCCCTGGAACATCAGAAGGATCAAAATTTGCAAGTGTGGTGCTGAAAATGTCTTGTACTGACATTCCTCCCCAGAGCTCCATGAAATGATGATTTGTGCCTGATGTGCTTATTTATTACGACTTCTCTGAGTCACTGCATGGGCCTCAGAGACAATGAGGACCAAATTCTGTGTTCTAGTTCATATAAAGTTGGTAAACAGGTTAAAAGGGGAGGATTTTTTGGGTGTATTCAACAGTGATCAAAACTATTTTGATTCAAACAATCAGGATATTTAACATGACCTCAAAGCACACGTGGTTAATCTGCAATGCCTTAAAAATGGCATCCCCGGGCCATAGTGCCCAACTGATCAAATATGAATTTATCTGCTCTATTAAATTTACAAATGAAAAGAAGACCCAGATTCTTAGTTACTTGGATGGTAGGAGTGACTCAAGATTTAGAGCAGCCAAGCTTTTACAAAACATTATTTTATCCACTGTGCTTTAAAGTTCCATTATCAAACAGAAAACAGCCCTAAACTACCAATTTCTGTGCTGTTGTAGCAAACAGATTATGGCTCACTGACTCCTGGCTAGACAGGTAAGTGAAAAAGAAGGACACAAGCTTCTGATTTGGGTGATTATCCCTGCTCCTTGATAAGGGACAGCAATTTCTGCTGGTAAAGATTTAGCATACCTTTTATTTTCCACCATAAACATAGCTCCTTTTTTTTTCCTGAAGAGTTATTTCAATTGCTTTCATTTCTGCAGCATTAAGATTTCTCACCTTGTAGAGCTCTGCATTTTCAAGTCGGAGAACAGCAGAGCTCTCAGCTGTTCACAGACCACCACAAACTCTTTCTGTTTCTATTCTATTCTATGTCAAAGAAAAATTGGAAATCATGTTTTTGCCAGTTGGCTAAAGAAGATTAGCAGAAACAGGAATCTGGCAAGCAGAAATGTGCCCTCCTCACTGAAGGCTTTCATCCTATGACCTTTCTGCACTTGGTCTAATAATCCCTGTTGCCTGTGAGGTGACAAAGTAACTCCTTGCTGTTGTTAAATCACAGCAGGCTGTAGAGCACCTCTTTATAGCACAACCTAGTGAAGTTCAGGATGTAAAAATGCTCTGTGGAAAGTGTTCTGTGCATGGATGTCTGGAGGCTGGGATGGGAGCATCCATATGAGTGGAAGTGGAAAGAGGAGAAGCTTTGGAATGTCTGTTTGAAATAGATAAGCAAAATTTCCCAGTTCATTAAACAGAACCGAATTGCAGAGAAATTGGAAGAAGGAGGAAAAAACCCAAACGTACTAACATCAGTGTAGTTTTATTTTGTGGGTTGGACAGAGGAAACTGATGGACCTGCACGGAAAAAATACTTTTTTAAGGCAATGTTGTTGACCATAAGCCTTATCAAGGGCTCTCAGCGGGCAAAATGAGATGCCACTACTGAAATATTGATGTGTGTTTGGGGAGCCACAGTGGCATCTCATTCCTGAGTTAAAATTTGTGTGTAGCACTATTTTCACTGTGATTATTTGAGCTTTACATTTGGGCTTTGAGCAACATTCTGAACATGAGCGCACTTACCAGGGGCATAAATCTTGGAGAACGAACTCCTTGAAACAAAACAAAACAAAACAAAACAAAACAAAACAAAACAAAAAAACCTGCACATTTCTTCTTGGGAACTGAGTGGCACAGCTCCTGAACAGAACTGCGCTTCATTTCATAGAAATCCCCACTTTTAGCTCATTTATCCATATCTCAAAACACCACTTTCAAAATCTGAATTTGATATGACAGATCTTCGTCTATCAGGTGTGTTACCTTTGCTATGTCATCTTGGAATGCCACCAGGTTCAGGTAGGATATATTGACCAGGTCTGGGCCGTACACAACAGTTATCATCCGATTTTCCAGCCGACCTCCGGCATTCCCAGCGTCCAGCAGCTCGCGCAGCTTCGGATCCTGCGGGTGAAATAACCGTGAAATCATTAAAAACCTTTGGCAGATACACTGCACCAAAAGAGGTGCAAAAATTCCAAATACTACCGTTTTGAAAAATTGTGTTATTTTGAGCAATTTAAACATGTTGGCACTAGGTTCTGATCTGGTTAATGACTCATTAAAATATGTAAAGTTATTAACCCAGAATAAAAAGGAAATCACTGCTGTAAATCCTGCAAAGCCTTTCAGCTCTATCCTGGTGCTGCACAGACTCAGAGCTGTCCAGCTGATAGCTGCACATTCTTATTTTCAGTTATTTTGCCACAGAATTGAAGCAAACACAAACTGTGTTGCTTGTCAGAACAACACAATCTGTCCAAAGGCTACTGTCCGCAGCAAAGAGATTCCCTGTGATTTTAATGGGTTTTAGATAAACCTGAAAATGAGAACTTAGTTTTTCCTAAGGAATTAAGAAGACTTCTGGAATTAACTTTCTTAAACTTTATGGAATGATTAATGGAATTTTAGCATTGCCCTCCTCTTTCTTTCTCATGTTCAACAGGTCATGTATTATTTAAATTATTAGGTATATTCTATTTAGATTTAGCTTTTAGCCTTTTTCCCCTCTCCAGTTTGTACCCAATACAGAATCATAGACTCATTTAGGTTGGAAAAGACCTTTAAGAGCATCTAGCCCAGCTGTTCCCCCTGCTCTGCCGAAGCCACCACTAAGCCATGTCACCAAAATGCCACAGCCACACATCTGCTAAACCCCTCCAGGGATGGTGACTCAACCCCTTCCGTGGGCACCTTGTTCCAGCCTCCACAGAGGCATGACTACCTAACACTTCTGTGGAGGAAATGCACATTCAATGATTTTTTTTTATCAGCTATTAATAGCCTCAACCTCAGTTGCATTGGCAACCTAAGTGTGTGAGTAAAAACCTCAGGTTATTTGGTGACTCTCCTCATTCCTATTAGGCTGCACCATTTCCAAGAAATGCACTCAGTGTGTCTGAAACCAAGAAAACAGGTTCTTGGCCTCCTGGTGAAGTTTCTAAAGACAGATGAAAAGCCGCCCTGCATGACTGGATTCAGTCCTTTGGAAAGGGCCCCTATAATGTAAAAGCTCAGGTTTCCTAGAAGGCAACACTGTGCAGTCTCCTTCCAAAACTAAAAAATGGCCAGCAAATAGAATCCCTGTGGGATGACAGATGCTGTGTAGAGATCAAGTTATTTCAAAACTGACACAAGAAATGTGCTGCACTTTAAATTTCAGTCTCTCATGAACCTTCTCCCCACACTGTCTGCACATGTTCAGTTTGTGGTATTCTTAATATTTAATAACTTTTTGAATAAATATCTGAATTTTCACCAACTGATACCAAATAAATTTTATATAACAAGGTGAAGATGATTAAAAGGGCCATTTTTCATGGATCTTGCAGGAAATCCTGTACCAACAAGACATCAGTCTAAAGGGTATCTCCTGACTGGTATCATATCCTGGAGGCGATGGAGCTGCGTGTGTGTGTTCACCAAACACTTCACCAGATTTAGGAAAACATTTTTGGAGCATGAGGTAGAAACTGAAAAGAAAGTACAAGGCTGTCTATCATAAATGCTGAGTCTCTTTAAATACTGGGTATGATGCCAAGTGTTACAGGAGAACAGACAGAATAATCCTATTTAAGGGCTCTGTAAATTGTGAATATCATTGTGCTCCGAGACAAAGACGGTTTCGTGGGTAAACAAGTTAATCACAGCCTTTCACTGGAGAGAAAAACAGGAGAGGGATACAGAAATAGTAGTTGTGTTTCAGAGATGAGGATTCAGAGGAGAAAGACAAAGAAATGGTATCATTTAGACCTGGGAGAAGAGCTAGAGAAATGCCCCGCAGTTGCTAAGTCAGTCATGGTGTATTACTAGATGGGTTCCTTTCTCTTTTATTTACAGGCTGGACGTTTCAGAGCTTTGTTTTACGTCTCTGGGAGATGAGAATCCATCTCCTTTTTACCCTGTACCGTTTCAACCTCCAAATCAGACAGATAAATGCCTCTGCTCAAGGGCCTGTCTGGGAATAGCATCATTCTTCCTGGGCTCAGACAGAACGGGATTGTCTCTCTGCTTTCCTCCCTTCCACATCATTGTCATTCCCATCTCCCTCTCCCTGGCTGAACCTCCTGCTCACAGTTTCACTCCTGGATGATGAACTGCAATCGTAGCAACAAAAGAAGCGAGGAGATAAGAGAAGATAACCTTTTCCTTTCCTATTTACACTCGGCCAAGGGATGTCTCAGTGATGAATCACACTCCAGTTAGACTAAGATACGCATTAGCCACGCACCACAAAATGAAAAAAAAGAAACATATTTGAAATGAGATGGTTTTTCCAAGCAAATTCATCAAAAGAGAAATTATCTGGCACCGGCTCAGTTTTTAGAAGTGAGCGGCAAATGAAGTGATGTGAGTATGAATTTGGTTTACCAAATGGAATTTTTTTCACCAGGTTTTACAGGCAAACGATCAGACAGACCATCTTCTCTGGGTTGCTGTGTCTGAATGGCTAAAATGTTGAATTTCCCTGTTCTGTTTAAGGCTTGTCTAGCAAAGTGTGATGCACACATTCCATTACAGCAGTGCCACCATCCAGCAGCTGTTAATAAAGGGAATACACCACAGGGCTGTCTCAGTGCAACTTATGTGTTCCATGGACTTAAAATACATATTTTAATAGCTGGTTTTTAAATTTTTATTTTTTTTTCTATTTTTAAGTTTAGTGCAAGAGAATAATTTTAATGCTAACACCATTCACACCCTTGTTGACTCCTGCCAGGGGTTTAGCTGCCCTTTGGGGGCGACAGATGCACTTGTCAGTGACAACCTTGCCCTTAGCTGATGATCAAGGTCATAATTAGTGCTTGGATTTGAAGTTCCCAGATACCAAAGCCCACCCCCAGCTCCCACATTCCTCAGGAACAGCTCTGCTCCCTTGTTTCTGCCCTTTGCTGCAAACAGTGCGAAGGAGATGAGCAGAACATCCTTGATCAACATCTTGAAGACCATCAGTGCTCTATGAATCAAAGCCCTTCTGAAAATGTCAGCAGGTTTTCCTGTGGAGATGGCAGGAAAGCACATGGGGAAAAAAAAAAAAAAAAACAACCAAGCAGCAAGACCAAATTCAGCTTCTTTTATGTAAATTGGATTGTTTTGATTTTGTTAATTCCATTTTAGGTAATGACACTGAAAAGCCTGCTGCTGGTTGAGGCTGTGTTTCACACATTGGCTCACAAGTGGACAGAGTGGCTTTCAGGAGAAGCCCTTTCCTAGATTGGGGCCTCATTAGCAACATCTGGAGCTCTCTGATGGACATTCAGAAGAATTATACCTATTTAATATTGATTACAGTAACTCTTGGAACACCTGAGCTGCTGAAGTTTGGGAGCACATCCATGGGATGGCCAATAAACTGCAGCCATTGGCAATACCCACATAACTCATCAAAGGTCCTTTTGTAGCTCAATATTTAAGTTTTTGATGTTTCCTTTTGCTTTTCCACTCAAAAGGCCCAGGGACCAGTTTGGCTTTCCCCTTCCACCGGAGTCTGGCAGGAGCTTCAGCTCAAAGACTGGAGGTGCCTGAAGACTGCCCCAGAAATAGGTCAGGAAAATCAGTGTTTGGATTGGACAGTGCTTAAATTCCCAGAGGGAGATGGAATTTGTGAGCAGGCAAATATGGAGGAGGTGATAAGGATGGTGTTGGCAGCACAAAGACCTTTAGAATCTATCAAAAATCAAATCAGTCACGTCAAGTTGAGGCTAAGGTTGGTCAGAGGATTATCTGTTCATTGGAAAAAAATCTTCCCTATTTGGTTGTGCTGTCTTGGGAAACTTATCAAAGAAAATATACCTTAAATCAATGGCAAATAAAGAGAGAATAGAGAAAAAAACAATCACAAACATTAAAAAATTAAATATAAGTTTATGGAAGTCCTATCACTTTCATGAACAGATGCAAAATAATGACTTTTTGTTAGAAACCAGGGTCCTGTAGACACATGGATAAAAATAGATTCAATCAGACTTCCCAAACGTTCTCCTGCTGAATTTCCTTTTCACTGGAAATCATAAGAATAACATAAACTTAGAGAGGCACCTCAGCCATTACAATCCCTGCTTTCCACTGTGATGGGTGTTATTAAAATGTAGGTCTTGACCCTGACATCCCAATTAGTGTGTGCTCTGCACAGCACAGCAAATGCCGTAACATCTTTTATTAGTATCACCAGCTCTTTAAACTTTTTTTTTTTCCTTCTGAAAACCTGCACCACACCATCTGTCTGTGGAGATGCTCTGGTTTTTTTCATACACAGTTATAAAAGGCTGCCAGGGGGTTCTGTGGCACTCAAACCCTGATTTCAACACGCCAGGGTGCAGCAGGTCAGCCCCCTTTGCTCACTGGTGCTCCCCAAAGCTTCAGCACGATCTCAGAGAGCAGCTTCTGATCCCTTTAAAAAGGAGTGGAGTCTGCCAATCCTAAAGAATTTCCTGGGGTTTGATAGTTACAGACAATGTCATGGCCAAACTAGGGGATTATCAAGAGAATCAGAACTTCTTGGGTTGCTGGAACAGGTGTGCAACGATATACTGGGAATTTTAGGTGAAGACATTAATTTACAGAGCAAAAACTCTCCAAACTATTTTACAGAGCCATAGGGTACTTCAGAATTCCCTACACTGTAACTATCATGGTCTGTATTACTACCTGTAACTACCATGATCCCAAATCATTGTATTTATGTCCTGCTAACTTCAGGAGAGATTTGAAACAAAAACGGCACAGACTTCCATCTTAGTTTTTGGCTCATCAAAGTGAGACTTCCAAGCATTCAAAAGTGCATTTATATTTTTCTAGCTCTTTATGTATCCCAGAAGAGGAAATACAGGGTAGGAAAGCAGCATAATTAGCTAGCTACATATGCAAAGAGTTTTCCAGGAAACACTTGAGTTTGAAGCTTAAATTAAACAAAGAACCTTGCTAAATTAGGACTTTATATTATGACACCATTGAAGGCAGAACTCCCACAGATTTGCTACAAATAGAAGAATGTCTTGTCTTCAAGAATTTCTTATCACAGAGTGTTTATCAACAAAACGATATATACATGCATATATATAGATAGCATGGCTATCTATACAGATATTTGACACAGATTTCAAAACACCAGCTCTTAACACTTTAAGCACCAGGTAAGCTGCTGGTTTAGGGGCAGTAAAACAGGAAATAACAAGTGATTCCTAAAATCAGAGCATTTTCCCCTGTGGCTAGCTAAGGACCTCAGCTGAGTTCCCAAGCCCCAGCTCTGCTACAGTGACCCAGCCAAACTCCTCAGTGCAAGCTGCCCAGCACAGAACACCAGCTAAAGACAGGAATTGCTTTCTGAGGCTCTCAAAATTATTTTGTACCACCTGTGGCACCTGAAGCACACAGCTCTGGTCTGCCAGACTTCTCAGGTCCACGTTGATACCTAAGAGTTGCTTCTCATCTTTGTTATCTGCACCAGCCCGACTTTCAGAAACAAAATGTCCTTTTCCACTGGCTGAAATTCCCTGCTAACAATCCCCACACAGGTCTCACAGCTGGCTCAAACACCCTTTGTGTCACACATCACCAAGAACTTTCCATCAAGTGCATCCACAAACTCTCTCTTCTAAGAAATCTTTCTTCTCTCTCTCCTTTGTTGAGACCAAAGTCAAAACTCTCAAGTTTATCTTTCAGCAATTCCTCTCACTGATTAGGGAGAATGTGCACGCATGGGAATCACATCAGCAAGACTCAGTGACAGCATTTTGTCTGTCTTAATGACAACCATGTGAAATGAATATACTCCAATTACTGCATCAAAGATATTCAGACCTGGAGTGCTCTCCAAACTCTTTCATTACACAGAATACACAGGGAGACAGCTAAATGGATTTATTTGTATCAAGTTAGCCTTACCAAAATCATTGTCATTAAATCAGAAATCTATTTAGCCTAATAAACACTGCAGTATGGTTTTAATACAAACAATGTCTTCACACATTTCACAAAAGAGTATCAGATCAAGATATAACCAAAATATTTGCAAATAGATTTCTCCTCCTTTCTAAGGTTTGGCATGATATCACCATAGCTACCTATGCACAGAAACAGAGCCAGGATCTTGTCTAAACACCCAAGTCATCCAGACATCATTTCTGTGCAAACCAAGTCAGTGTGCACAAAACAAGAGGAAGTTTCTTGAAAAAATAATCTCAGTCATCTAAACCGATCTCGATTTGACCATCTGCTCAGTTAATACAGTGGAACACTTCTGATACATAACACAGCATGAGGTAAAAGGAGTCAGAAATGCTTCAGTCAGTCCCTAGGGAAAGAGATCCAAGGCATCCACTGACTCCTAGAGATCTGGCACGTGCAGCAATCCCAAATACCTCAGATGCAACTAAAATCCAAGGGCTGCTCTTCCCACAGATATTACCAGGGAGCACAGGATGCCAAAAACCACACCTCAAACAGACAATGCTGGTTAACCTTCTCTATCAAACACCTAGTCCAGAACAAGGGTTGTTTTCCTAAAATAGCTTAATCCAATTCCATGCTTGAAGTAAGAACAACAATACATCAAGTTTACCAGGACCAGGCAATGAAGAAGAGTGAAGATACTTTTATTTTTCGGTGATGTACAACTTTTGAGGAAGAGAGAGCACGTGCCAGCTTAATACATATTTTTCTTTAGCAAAGGGCTAAGAGGGAAGCCAATTTCTGCCTGTATAAATGAACTTTGGAAAAGAGAGGACTGTGTCAACAGGCATTTCCAAATATGATTCTAACCGCGAGCTCTGAAAATGCAGGATGGATTCATGCTGACTTTCTACTACATCCATGTTGCAAGACATGGGTTATTTAAAAACATAAAACGTGATAAATCAGTATCTTTGTAACACTTAGGGACATCACCCCAAAAAATCATCCAGCCCTATGTCAGCCACCCCATCAGGAGCTCACAGGCCCCACCAGGCTGGAGGGAGCAGCTGATGTGCTGCTCTTTTACCCTACAGTTTTCAATGACACCATGAGTTCTGTACCAGATGTGCTGCAAAAGTTCACTGGGGACAACACTGCAAATTCACCGATGGTTATCCAGTGCTAGTTTTGGTGAAGATACTGCTTAGAGTACAAAATCAGATTGATTTCTGGGGGGAAGAGAGAGAGATACCTAAGTGATATCTGTGCCATACACAGTGAAATCAGGATTTTATCTGAAATACAAAGAGAATTTATTGCATGTGCTGAGGAAAAGCCCAGGGACAAAACCAGGGCACCTCGTTCCTCTTTTTCTGACTTTTCTCACAGCTCAACTGATCCGAATCCAGCATCCCTGGGTCTCTCTCATGCTCTCATGACAGAACATTAAGCAAACATTCAGCCTGGATTTTATTTTAGTTTTCCATCCTAACGTTCATATTTCTCAAGATGTTGTTTTCTAGGTTCATGGTATTTGAGTTTTAAATTGTTTGCAAGACTGTGTGTTCTAACAAAAACCAAGTGACAGTATAAACCATCTAAGTAAAGTCAGACCAAATGTGGTGTTTTTCAGCGCTTTTGGATGTGGTTGTGATTAACGTGAAAAAACTTTACCTCTCACAGTGTAAATCTTGAGTTATATGACAGCTCTAAAAAGGTGAAATACCGAACAGCTACAACCATTCACAACCTCTCTCTAGGTGTTTCCTAAGTCATGAACATTTTTTACCAATTTTTATCAGCTGCAGATGGCTCATTATTTTAAAGATGACCTTTAAACACACACGCTTTCCCTTCCCCGCTTTTCCTTCCTCAAAATTCCGTGCGTTTTTCTTCAATTTAATTTTAAAGGAAGAGATGAACAGACAGTGGCGAAAAGAAACTCATCTCATTTTCGTGTCACTTTTATGAAGTCATTTTCTTTGGTCTGTATGAGACTATTGAAAAACCTATAAAAAGTCTTTAAATGAAATGATTTCTACAGCAACTTGCACAGCTCCTAAGGGCAGGAATAGCTGGAACAGCAGCTTAATTTTCACTTATCTATAAATCTCACACGCGTTGTTCTTCCAATTCAGAATTGGAAGTTGAGTTATTTTAATAGGGTTACTTCAGAGGTTGAAGTACAATCAGCTCCTCATTTAGCTGGCATTTGTAAAAATTTGAGATACTTTGAAACGAGGTATTGTGGGAATCCCACCACGCTGCTCTGGAGTGCTCCATGAGGGCTGCAGGACAAGCCCTTGCATTTTAATGCATTATTTTGGCTTTTAGCTGGTGGAAATGTGCACACCCAGATAGTCTGAAATGCTGAATGCACCAGCTACCCACCCCACACAAACAGAACAGATCAAACACAGAAAGCCAGAATTGAAAACATCTGACTAACGAGCTGCTTATTATTGCAACATTTCAGACACACTCATCAGCAGAGAAAAACAACAAAAAAACCCCCCAAAACAACAAGAGCCTGTGTGCCGTGCCAGCAATATTTTGTTCTCTCTTACCTGTCTGAGACACACATTTTGGTGTCATGTTTTCAAATTACAAAGTCATGTTGCATGCTTAATGCTAAAGGTTTCAATTTACCTGATTTTAATTATTGTAAACACTCACTGTTCCCATTACCTTTAAGTATTTAATTCTAGGAAACTCATTTGCAGCGTAGGAAAGAAAAATAAACCATTTCAATGATGATGCAACCAGAGTGGAAATTGTTTCCTTCTTGGGCTGCAGCAAATAGCTCCTGCAAATCAGCCCATGAGCTCAGAACAGGCCCCTAATGGCACACCTAATTAATGATTGATGCCTAATGATGAGTTGCCCTGCACTGTCACATGTCACAAAACCTGCACTGCACCTTAGTTCATACAAGTCAGAAGCAGAAATACACGTGGACACTTGACATCTACAAATTGGTGCCAAATTAGCCAGCACAGATGAATTTATTCCCTGCAGATCTTGATGGAGTTGTCCTGGTTCCTGGTGACAACACAGCTCGACGGGAATCAGAGCCAGGGTACCACAAAGTCAAGGCACTTGACTCTGAAAATCCACAAAATCATCTAAAAATTACATGGCAAAATCATATGGCAGATGTCACTGCCTTGGAGGGTAAAGTTCATAGAGAAGAAGTAGCATAAAAAAAAAAAAACAAATTAAGATTCCTTTTTAAAACTTGGCTTCAATTTACTCCAGAGAGGAGGGTTTTCTTTAAGTAAATTTTAACTTTTAAAGTAAGTATCTAACAGAATAGAAATAGGTTCCTGGTTTAGAAGACAACATGACTACTGGAAAGGAAAAAAAAAATCAGTAAAATCTACAAGGAGTATGAGTAAGAACCACAAATATGTTTTTCTGGCTGAGGAGAGAGAAACAACAGTGAATAAATGTAGAAACTGGATTTGGGTGGTTTAATGAGAGATTAATTTCACCACCTGTGAGAGTACAGGAAACATCTTCAGTCACTGCTAGGAAAAGGACATCCAAACACTGATGTTCTCTGGCAAGCAGCTGCAGAGAGGAATTCTTCAAGGGGATGCCACAGACATGATTTTAAGGCATTGGTTTTGAGAACCAATTGGGGAAGGGAATATAAAAAGGGTGGATGGATCAGTTTTAAATCAAGCTAAATCAACTTGGAGAACAGTGCTGATGAAAATCCTGAGTGTGAAAATCCTGTTTTTGTGAGCAGCCAAACAAAGTGAGAGTACCAAGACATGGAAGAGGGAAAATCAGTGCAAGAAGAAGGTGATGAAAAAGGTCCCAAAAAACCCAGATGTAAACTTCTGAGTGAGCAGCTTTGGGCACCTTATTTATTCATATGTGTTCTGGAACCAAAATTCACTCTTAAAGACAAGTTTCTGCCTATACATCTGCAGATCCAGAGCATTAAGACAACTGTACCGAACTTGGTCCTTCAAACTTCTCCATTTCCATCAGTTTTCCTCATGGTTCAGAGGGAAAGCAACAGGGACTGCTGCCCTTTAAAAAGCAGACATTTCTCAAAAGTGAACCCTTCTGCATCCCTGATATCCATGGATGGTTCTTTTCCACAGCAGAAATAATTAAACTTTGGGAAAGTGCAAGGAGACAAAGGATATTTTTCACGTTCACCTACTGTGAAGAGAACTTGCTAACACTTTATATGAAGTTCAGAGTTATAAACTAATGCAGTACAGAATCTGAAAAATATGAAAGCTAAAACTTGTAGGCATCACCTTAATTCCAAGAGGTTCACCCGGACTCACAGGAGTTGAGAAAGGGTAAAAATTGGCAGAGGAAGTTTAACTGTGATTAATTGTTTTTAAAGCTCCTGGTACAAATCATGGCAGCTTGCAAAGAATTCAGTTTCTTACATTTAGAAGGTAGATGAGCAGTTTTCTTCCTAATTTCGCTTGCTAAGTGCCAGACAGGCTCCCAGTTATCCAAGAATTTAATGAACTAAATCCAGCTATTTAAGGCTGTTTCATCTCGATAAGAAGCTTTCCAACTTGAAGGATAAAACAGCCTTGAAGGCAATGGAAAATAAACCACACTTTGATGTGTATAAACTACCCAAGCAGTTAATTTTCAATTATAAAAGTAAAATTTTAGATGAGGGACGTCGAGTAAATAGGTTTGGCAGGAGAAAGGAGACCAGAAAGAAGGAGAGAAGGCTGGAAAAGTCCTGCACAAACTCCACACTTTGTGCTCCCCCCTTTGCTGTACTTCCCAAAGATCCCCAGTGGAGCACTTGACTGAGCAAAGCCATGAACTCCAGGGTTTGACCAAAATATTTCTGAAAGGTTACAAAGTCCAATATTTTTTGAAAGGGGAATTAAAAAATATTTTGTGCGCAGAAGATTATGGCACTGAGGGTACACTTCCTCCAGTTGGATCCCTTCCAGTACATCCTTGGGAAAACAAATAGTTATAACAGATGCAATTTGGAAAGGGATATTCTGCAAATATGAGAATATTCTCAATGTCACTTCCCCAAAACAACATCATTTGACACTGGGTTTTAGATAAAGATGCATTAATACCTTGCTGTTGCTGAGTTCTTTTTTCCCCTATCCTTTAACAGGAAATAAGGAAACAAACAAAACCTGGGCATCTCTTGAGATAAGAGAGGTGAAAAATCCTGAATTTCAGTGTCATCATTTCCTCCCTCTGTAAACTGAGTTTTCCTCTCTTTTCCTTCTCTAAAATCTACTGAATTTAATTTTTCTTATATCCTGATCAGCTGCTCTTGCATCACGGAGAGTGTTAACACAGCAGAAGTCTTTTTTTTCCCCTCTGAATGATTTTTATGAAGAAGAATAAATGCATGCTTCATACTTACACATCTGAATAAGCTCTGAAGTGATGAAGCACAAAACCTCATCGCATTCACATGAGCAGTGTTAAGACTTTCCCTTCCTTGCCTGATTGTGTCACTGAGATGGGGCTCTGAAAAGCCACCAGAACCATCCCCACCCTGCGACAGAAAACAGCACCATGCCCTCCATGCATTTACACCTCCTGGAATTTAAAAGCAACAAGATACACCTGGATAATAATTCTGCCAGCACTGGCCACTTCAGAAGCTCCCTCATCCTTCAAGGAATTTAGGAATGCTGCAGTTTGGCCATGCCAAAGCCCCACTAAGCAGCTGGAGGGGTGCTGTCATGCCATTCACATCTCCCTATATATTGACTTCTTTATTCCAGCCCCTCCAGAGCAGCCTCTCCTCCCAGCACTGGTGCTGAGGTGCTGCTGTAGAAATTTTCCCTCTCGGTTTCAATGGATAATGTCTCCTAAAGCAACCCAGAGGTGCTGCCTGTTATAAACATGAGAAGTTAAACTTTTTGTGTGAAGTTGTATAAGTATATAAACACTTACCTCTATAAGCTTCATTCCAATTTGTAACTGTGTATGATTTGTATATACCCTATAAGTTTCACTTCAATTTGTAACTGTGTATGATCTGTATGCACCCTGTAAGTTTCATTTCGGTTTGCAACTGTGTTTGGTTTGGGCGGTTCCCACAGTTATGTATGGGTTGTGTTTGTAAGTTTCATTTACATTTGTAACTTTGTACTTGAGGGGTTGCTAGAATTCAGACAGTATTGGAAATGCTCTCTGAGGGCTACTGTTGGAGAGAGAAGGAAGGAGGAAAGGGGGGAATCTCCCCCCGTCCCCCTCAGAAGGCTCCGGAACAGATCAGGACCCCGAGCCTGGATTGGTGGACAATGGACCAATCATTCAAAGGCGGGAAAAAATGATTGGTTCAGAAAGACTCCTGATAAAGACCAATCAGAGCCGAGAAAAGGAGCCAATAGCAACGAGGATCCAAAACCCACCAATCCCTGAGGGGAGAGAGTCTATAAAAGGGGAACTGACAGCCCTCAGGGGCAGTTCGAAGCCAGAAGTTAGTAACTGCAGTACTTTTGTTACACTGTATCCCGCTTGCCGCAAAGGGTTTGAGACTAGCTCCAACACCTCCTTCCTGGTGGTCGATGTTTAATAAAACAAGTGGCCAATTTCCCACACCATCGGAGTTTCGTGGCCTCATTTTCGGAACACTGCCTGCACTCCTCTGCCTTGAGGAACAATGGGTGCCTTAGGTCTGCTGAACATTTCAGCACCCTTGGAAGAGCATGGAGGTGCCAGTTTCCATTCTGTGGAGATGTGTGTGGCTGACCACGGTGTGCACACAAAGGCTTTCTGTAATCCCCTGTTTCATTCAGCTTTTCTTGGTACAGAAAGCTGAATCCCAACAGTGCTTTGAAAAAATCCCCCAAGCCTGTGGGATGGGACCTTTCCAGCAAAGCTGCCTGGGCTGACTGACCTCCAAGCCCTGCAAAAACCCAGGTGAACTCACTCACAAACCAAACAAATCCCCTACAGATAAAAAACCCATGTGTAATGGATTGGGACTATAAATAGGGAGATCAATAGTGCCTGGAGTCAGCTTGAATGCTTAAATTAATGATTCCCCAAAATAGCAGCAAGACAAGGCCACGTGGTACACGCTGACACCTACCTGAGGCTACAGAACCTGAGCAACACAGGGTCAAAATCTTCTAAGAACCGTTTTTCCTTCTTTTCCATATTTTCCACACCATTTAGACACTTAAATAGCTTAGGATTTGTCTTATTTGCTCAGTGGGCTTACTTGAAAAAATAAATCATGTCTTTGGCAATCTGTAATACTTTCAGAATATTGTAATTTTTTACATATATACAACAGCAAATATATATTTTTAATATTTCTGTAACATAATTTATATTGGCACCATCATCTGGTTTTATTCCTTATACTTGGTGCTGGTGCTTGTGGCATTTGCCCCTTTCTGTGGCTGTGCAAGCACAACTAACAACAGGCAGCAAATGCTCAGTAAAGTTTTTAAATGTCTGCTTTGATTTTGGTTTTCATCCCAACTCATAACTAAGCTCCTGGAGGAAGGGAACAACAGGATGTTTTCAAAGAGGGATAAATCTAACATTGGGAAATGCACAATTTAGGCAGAAATGAAAGCACAGCCTTACACCATTCCCTAGAAAAACAACCTGTGCCGATAAAACCCGGGGTGAATGGAAGTGTGCTTGAGCACCTTCTGGGCAGGATTCCCAGCAGAAATTTATGTCTGGCTTATCAAGTTTCTAATCGGTTTTTTAAACCAGGCTGCTGAATAGGTGTAAATCTCCTGAATGGTAGGAAATTCTCTATGGAGACAGAAACTTTCAGGCTGCAGTGGATATCATCTACCCAGAGATCCCACCTCTGGGAGTTTTAACTGCAGCTCTGATGAGGTACTACAGGAGCTTGTCCACAACTACATTGTATTCATGACTCAAATGGATTTGAAAGAAAAATTAAAGACCACAACTAAACAAAATTTTAAAAAACACCACAACCAACCAACCAACTCACAAAACCCCCCCAAACTATTAAAAAACCCCAAAAGACCCCCAACTTTACCACTGCTGGGATTTTCAGTATTAATACAAAGGAATGGAGAAATTTAAATTATAATGGAGAAAATTTTAAAAAATATAGAAAGTTGATAGAAAGTTAGGGCAATTGACACAAATAAGCTTACTGTTCCCAAACCAGTTTGCTAGAACCTTTATCAAACACACCTTAATGTGTTTAATAATTTAGCAGCTTTAGAGAGGGTATAACTTCATCTGATATTGCTTTTCCCTGCCAGCCCTAAATAAAATCAAATTTCCACGTATGGAGTGAGTCCTTGCCTCAGTACCTGATCTCTTCTCCTGCCATTTCAAGGTTTTTTTGCTTCTTCCATGTGTAAAACACATCTGCTGAACCCACATCTTCTGTCAAGGCTGCTGTCATCTCTAAAGCTGGAAAGCGCCATACAAGGTCTGGATTTGTTTGACGCCTTCCAAGGAAAAGCTCCACTCTTCTTGACAGATCTAATATCTAATAACACCCTCCCTCCATCTTCCTGCCAGTGCCTCTTGAAATGAAGCATTTGCTGCTTTCATTTCTTTAGGTTTTGCTCTTTGGATCTCACTCAGCCTTTCTGTTGTTTGGGATAGTAAATGCACCTACATTATCCTTCTTAGGAGCCAAAAAAAAAAAAAAAAAAAAAAAAAAAAAAAAAAAAAAAAAAAAAAAAAATCAGGGCTCAGCTGTTGGTCTAAGACTGTGAGGGAAACACACAGCCCACAAAGCATGGAATTCCAGAGAGATGGTTCTCCCAGTTATTTGGTGTTGAATGGCCTCCATTCCCTGCACATCCCTTTGGGTTCAGGAGGTTTGGCTCAGATCAGACCCTCTGGAGGTTCTGCACCTTCCTTCAGAAACCTGGAAGCGTAACTGCATGTTTGTGCTCCAGTGAAAGGAATTAACTAGATGGATAAGGAAAGCACAGAGCACAACAAATTTATTTGCTTTTTGGAGCACTCAGTGCAACCTCTACCTTTGGGATGAGCAAGCTGCTCCAGAAGGACACCCCGCATGAAACAGCAAGAGAAGCTGAACGGATGTCAGCTTTGTGAGGAGCAGAAAGCTGAAGTCTCACACCTTAAAAAACGAGGAAAGGAAAAGAAACTTCCATGAACACAACAACATGAGTTTGCTGCTGCCTCTCTTGAGGCCTCCTGCAAGATCCTGCCCAGCCAATGATGTACAAAAACAAATACTGAAAAACAAGTTCCTATTTTTCTTAAAGCTCGGAGCAGCTCATTGTGTTGTCTCCCCTCAGATCAAATGTCAGCAGCAGCAGAGCAAATACCTGACCAGAGCATATTTTATTAGATCAGCTGTCAGGCAAATTCTTTTTTACCTCTGAAAAACAAGAATGGCCACACTCCCTTCTCCCCACACTCCCAAAAAAGAAAAGCAAAATATGACAGACTTTTCTCCGTAGGTTTCTATGAAGGTTGCTTTAAAAGCTTCTAAATACTGAATTAATGCCATTAATGGAAGCACTGTGCTAGAAGACTTAGGAGATGCTGAATCTAAGACAGGAAGGGCTGTGCTCAGGGCTTTGGGAGTGGAAGAGCATTTGGGATGAGCTCTGCTGGCTCGCTTCCAGAAGCTGTGCCAAGGGGAACACAACGCCTGCTTTTATGAATAATCCCACTGACTGTAACATGAAAAGTCCCACATTCCCAAGAGAAGAGAGAAAAGCAGCTGCTCACAGAATAGAGGAGTTAAATAGGTGTGGGCTGCTTTAATGGGATGTCCTTGGGGCAAAGGCTGCCCATGGACGCCGCAGTAATTAATTAGGCAATACTAAATCAAGCCACCAAGAAGCAAAATGATGCCCCTTCCTCCTGGTGTTGGCTTGGATTCCTCTGGTGATCTTCAGTGGGAGCTCTGCAGAAGAGGGGAATGAGAGGGTGATGAGCTGCAGTTTATCCCCAAATTTCTGGTTTAACTCCCATCCATGGTGGGAGCAAAACTCTGGGGCAGACCCTGACCTGAGGCACCTGAGCGGCCCAGGTGAAATCAGTGCACTGCAGATTCACGAGGAACGTGCCCAGAAACTTCACTTTGGGTTTGGTTTGGCTTTTTCAAGGACTTCAGTTACATTTACAATTCCTCTTTACACTACAGACTTTCATATTTAAAAAAAAAACAGGTGTTTTTTCTTTTCTTCTTGCTTTAACGTATCTGTTTCTGACATATTTCTTTTGCCAAGGCGTGACATTTTAACATGGGCTTACGAAGGAAGAAATTTAGAGAAGAGTATAGATTTTTTCCAAGAGCTCTGATTCAAAAGGAGCTGAAAATAAACCCTTAAAATCTTTGAAGAATTCTATTGCTGAGGCACAAAATACTGAAAAAACTGATTATTCTTCAGGCAATAGAAGAAAATGAGTAAGTGGCTTTGATATTTATAAGACGATGTAGACAACGCCACTTGCTTTCCCCTTTCCAAGCCTTTTTCTAAATATTCGGACTTTAAAGTAGCAAGGAGCCTCTCCATATTTCCAGACACAAAAAAGGAAGTATTTCCTAAGAGAAAAATAAATGTTTTCTGTTCACTCCCCTACTGTCTGGGAAGAAAGCAGCAGAAGAGGGGATGGGGAAGAAGTCTCACACACCTGAGACAGTTTTTGCAATTATGACTTTTTTCAAGAATAATTTTTGACAGTTGCTGCCTGTAGCTCACCTGAAAGTCTTTCTCAATCTCTATGGACCTTTTCTTTCCATTAGTTTTTTTGTATCGCTACTTCTTACCATAAAAATTCCTCATTTGAGAAAAGATACCAATTCCAAAATTAACTTCATGAGAGAAAATGGTAGATCTTAGATAAAACACCACCATCTATGGTACCATGCATGTAAACATTAGCAACTGAAAGCTTTCAGGGTGATGTTTCTTCTATTTTTTTCTTCTTTCCCCCAAGAGATTCCTGCTCTGCTATATTTCAGTTCTTTTTTCTTCAAGTTCCTTTTAAGAGCCCCTACGTACTTTGATTTTCCTGGATCATTGTTTCAGCCCATGTGACTCTCACTATATTCTGTCTTCTGTGAATTTCAGCAGCTGACATCCTTCATTTTCTCTGGTTGAAAGGAAAATTAAATATACACCATTTAATCAGCCTACATATGCTCCAGCTTTCCTTTGTCCTAACTGTTGGGGTGTAACAGCTCGGGTTTTATTTGCTGTTAACAGGCTTGCAATTGTTTTTGATAAAATAATGCAGTGTTTGTTCAGCTCTGCAAAACAGAAACGCATAAAAATACAAGTTTTGTGTACAGCCATTATGTGGGATAAAGAAGGGTTCAGCAGCTCGGTGCTCCCAGTGACTATCAGATTAAATCAGTCTATTTATTGAAGTTCTACAAGGAGAATGTGAATTTTAAAGTACTCCATCAAAGTGTACCAAGTTGTTAGAATGCCATTTGCTATTATTTACCCACACTACCGCACCTCACTCTTTGTTTAACACCCCTGGAGTTCTGTGCTCACAACCCTGTCAATCCCAAGTAGCCAAAAAAGCCGTGAGTCACCTCCCTTTCACTGCAAACAGCTGCTTAAAATCCAGGAGATGCATGATCACTGTTACTGCTGCCACTGAAAGAGCCTGGATGATTACCCTGGGCTCAATCTTCAGCTGCTGGACAGCTAAAATGATAGGAAATGAACTTAATTTCATGGATAAGAGAACTGAAGCGCTCAAATGTTTAATGACCTCGGTGCAGGAACTTGGAGACACAATTTGCAGCTCAGAAAGATGAACATACCTTTACAGCTCTGCTCCTATTTACTGAAAACACTGGACAGGAAAGCCAGGCATGAACGTGAACACATGAAAATGTCAGGCAATAAATACTTTGAGGAGAACATAGCTGTTTTTTAAGCAGTTTTACTGCAATGATTTGCTGTTCAGATTTTGCATAAAGACATTTAGGGATCCATTCCAAAATTCTGTTTGTGGTTGCTTTTGACGTTGTACAGAACTGTTGTTTTTCCTATATAGATGACAAATATATATATATATTAAATAGCAGAAATTTAGCCTCTGAAAAGAAATTCAAAGGTCTCTGGGGTGTGAGAAACAGCATTAAAATTAAGCAGTGGAATTCCTCATTAGATAGCCCACAACACAAGCACAAGAATAGAAAACTTTTCATTCAGTTAACCATATGTCCCTTAAAATACCTGGCCTAGCACCAAATTATCCAAGGTGCAGTTCTCAGGCTTTCTTCCCCAGCACAGCAATTATGCCTCCATTGTACTCTAATCTTTTATTTTTAGCAATGAATGGATCCACACAAAAAGCTGATTAACTTCTCATCAGCATCTGGCACAGCACGGGCTATTCTTTTACAGGTAACCAAAAGCTGCCTTCACTCTTTTTTTGCTCCAGTGAGCAATTCAGGAATATTTATCCCGGACACAAGATTGTTCTGCTGTTAACACGCTGATGTATGTTGAGATCAAACTGTAAGAAGAAATTTCAGCTCCCGGATGGTGAAAGGGTTTTGTGTGGAGCCTGCACGCTGCCTCCCTTCCCTTTGGCAGGATGCTTTTGGGGATGAGTGCTGATTTTTAAATACTTAAAAAGTCTATCCTGCTATTGCTAAACACATTCCTGAGGCAAAGGAGTAATGGGGGGAAAACCACGAGGATTAAAGCAAAATATCTAAAATCTCCCTTTTGTTAGGCAATAGAAATGTGCTGTGCCCTGAAAGCCTGTGAAAATCACATTGTGTTATTTTGTTCTCTTGTTGGCTGGGGGATTTTTCCCCTCTGAAATTGTTAGCAATGGTGACCCTCATCACTATTTCATGGAGCAATGCAGAAATCACAAGTGTTTCCTCCTCAAATCCAGGTTCTGATCAACGACTCCTGAAAAATCCCCACCAAAATCACCATCTTTTCAATCCATGGGAACCACAAATGCCCCAAACTAAGATGTTGCCTCAGCTTTCAATTTACTTTCAACTTACTTCAACTCCTTGCTATCTCAAAAGCTGCCTTGCTGCCACTAAAAAAAAACATCTCAAACCCAAGAAAACAACAAATCCCAAACAAACAAATAATAAAATCCAGAAAAAAACCCTCAGTTTCGTGGTAGCTTGGAAAACTAAAGCCTGATGGAATCTGGACTTGCAAAAGTGCTGTTTCTGTACAATCTGCTGCCATTCAGGCAGCCCTGTCACCCTCCAGGGCTTCACCCCAAAACACTCCAGTCCTGGCAGCCCTGTCCTGGATGAGGATGCCTCCTCCCCCACGGGATAACCCACAGCTCATGGCTGGTAGGAACTTCCTGGAGAAGGAAAAAAATAGACAATATTATTCTTTTTTTTTCCCTCCCCCAATGAAATATCTGGAAGTTTTTTGATCTGAGCAAAAATGAATTTAAATTTGCAACATCCGCTTTGGAAGTTGGTATTAATTCAGAATGTCTTTAGTGGCTTTGTTTATTTTTAGAAGCCATGCAGTACTCTTGGTGCACAATCACATCCTAATCCATGGTTGCATTAATCACATTTTAAATGACAAGGATAACCATGATCAAAGAATCTCATCTTGTTTGAATCACAGTAGCTCCTGATATAGCCTGACACTGATCTAGACCAGAAGAGGCTTCAGTGTTGAAAACAAAATCAGATTCACTATTAGCCTGCAGTTATTTTCCTTTCTTGTTAATGATTTCAGTCCTTTCCTATTAAACCACGCTGGATACATCAGGCAGATCCTCAGCCAGAGGCATCTGTAAAGTATTCAGGTCTAATCCATGTCCAATCCATTCAGGAATCCCAGAGATAAACCTGCAATGCCCTACGCAGTGGCTCTGTCCCTGGATGATCATTTCACTTCCTCATGGGATGCAAAAGAACATTTCTACTCCCCCAAATATCCTCTTAACAGCCCATTTGGAAGAAATGAGTTTAAATGTACGTGGTAGATCTATGTGACCACCCTGACACTGCTTCTGACTCTGACTGGAATGATTTCATTTCTCCTTTTTCCAAGTTCACAAACCCACCTCATTCCAACTTTATAACTTAATTCAGATTTTGGCAATCACGTGCCCATTACATGGCACGTGCCGTGGGACGCAGTCAAACACACTGGCATTTTAACTGGCTGTGGAAATTGCCTCCTGAGGATTTTTACAGCCCAGGCTTTGTCCCTGGATTCAGCAGCATGATGTTCCCATACATGAAGAGCTTCACACTTCTTGCTTCACCAGATTTCCAAGCTGTTTATTCATTCTGCTGGCTTTACTAATCGTGAGCCCAGCGAGCTCAGCCCGGGCTGTAAGATCCCAGCTAATTAAAGCTACCAGAGAAAAGGTGTGGGGAGGGAATTTCTCAGTGTCTTCATCCTCAGGTATGACAAGCAGCAGCACCGGGGCTGCTCCCTTGCAATTACAGGAGCTGCCTTCACTAAATTAATTCATTTAAATTCTAAACGTGCTCTAACGAGGTGTATTGTAAATAGCACAAACACACAGGGAGCGACCCCTACTTATGATGCTTCTCAGCAGGTAAAAAAGCCCCTTCGTAATTACAATGTTTCAGTACAAACTAACAGAGGTAGAAGGCCAGATGTAAAAGGCATCCCCCAATGGGCCAACATCATTTTGCTCTCACGTTTCTACAGCAAATCCCCTCCAAAGCTCAACGTCAAGCAGCTCCAGTGAGAAAATGACACCTGGATTAAACACCAACACTTGCTCACACCAGCTAGCACAAACATTTATTTTCACTGCCCCCAGCGCTGTTTCACCACTACAACAAGCACATAGAGAGACACCTCCTCCATCCAGCCCTGCCTGGAAACTGCAGAGGCTTGAGTGGACTTCAAGAAATTTTCCATGAACCTTAAGATGGCATTTCCCTTGAGACCTGGGCCTCGTGGGGAGATTGGAGAAGGAAAGGTCTGCTCTGTCTACAAAATGTCAGAGTGATGGAGTCCCCATGTTTTATATTTGGTTGTGAGGAACCAAAGAGCAAGGGAATAATAACTAGGAGATTGCATGGAAACCCATCACAAAAATCCAGTGTGGGGCTTCATCTCAGCACACTTCTCAAAAGCAAAAGTTTGGCATTTTGCCCAAATTCACTGTCTAAATCCTCCCTTAGCCAGTGGAAAACAACAGGCATTTCCAGAGGGAGATGGCTGCTGCTAGAGCTGTACCAAGAGACACAACCTGGCTGGGTGTCCAGGTCTTAGGTAAGTAAAATGACAATTAATACAGAGGAAAAAAAATAATCAGAGATGATCCATGCAACACCTGACTAATTCCTGGTCTCAGATCACTTTACAGCTCCCCTTTTCCCAACAGTTTGGCTGTCAGTTCATTGTGGAGATGCTCCAGCCTGGTGGACACCCACACAGGAGCACTGAGAACATCTGGAACTACCAAAGAAACCCATTCTTTGTGCCTTGAGACTCCGCATCTAAAGCTGAGGTGATAAAGGCACAAAAAGCCACCAAACTTCTGGGTGTCTCACACTCACTTTTGAGTTCCCTGAAGCTTCCCATGCTTTGGGATCGGAGCTGGAATTTTCTTGGCATGTCACTGCCAAGTGGCTCAAGCCCCTGGGCACATCAGGTCCTAAAGGTCAAGAGTTAAGACCCTTGTGGCTCTTTAAGGGATTGTTCTCTTTTAGCAGGACAATATTCAAAGGGAAGTGCTTCCCCAAAATCAACAGTATCCATTAAATAATAAAAGCATTCTGCTTGAGACACGAAGCTCACAGAAGGCAATAAAACTGTCCACTGATCACGGATCAGGTACTTTAAACCAATCCAAACAGCAATAAAAACGTTAGAACGTTATTTCTGTAAACTTTGCTGCTAAAGCAGTGTGACAGTTGTGCCTCAGCACACAGACTGAGGAGGGAAATTCTTTTTTAATAGGCAAACCAAATGCCAGGATAGAGAGAGCCTCAGAGCTGGGCTGCAGGGATTGGGCTCTGGATCAGGGAGCTGAAAGCAGCTTTTCGTGAGGGTGGATAAAGGAAACCTTCCCAAATTTGTTCATATAGATAAAAGGTTTCATTTGTAAAGCAGAAGCATTAGCAGGGAGTGGACTTTCCATCGTAGGCCTGATCCTGCTGTCAGAACTCTCTGCAGGCTGCTGCTCCAGCCATTCACCAGGCTCCCAAAGCCATGGATGTGGTGACACAGCAAGCACAGCCCTCTGGAAGACCTCCTCAATAAGGACATTTTTCACAGAGACTGATTTCCCACACGGAGAGAATAAGCTTTGTTTTTGCAGTGGTTCATGATCTGTTCTGACTCCCTTCCCTCCCAGGGAATAAATCCCAGTTCAGATGCACTTGCCCCCGTGGTTACAAAACAAGCTGTCAGCTCCCCAAGAAGTGACAGCAGACTGCAAGGACAAAAGGTTAAAATTAACAGGTAAAATATACATATTAAAAAATATATTACTGCTTCCTGCAGACAGAAGAACCTTCTCTCAAGCAGCATATTGGTACTGACATTTAATAGCATTTTTGCAATATTATGCAACTCACAGACAGCAAAGAAATAAGGGCTCAGTGGTGGAAGTGTTCTGCATGCAAAACTACTGAAAGGCTCTTGACAGGGAAAACAGTGCACAGTCAAAGCATTAGTGCTTTGGAAGATCCTCCCTGAGAAGTGTAACTTGTAATATTAAAAAAAGAACTGGCCTTGAAAACTGGCACATCTTTAAACCCCTGAATTCCTTCCAAAACATGTACTATGCTTTTATTTGGGCAACAACAACAACAAAAAAGGATTTCAACTCGAATTTATGATTGAGAACAGAAATTTCTTTAGACTGAAGAAGAGGAATCAAACAGATCTTAAAGAGACATTGTCTGATTTAAATTGAGGCAGCAACAACCATCATTACAAATATTTGCTGTCAGTGGAAGCAATTTTAGGCACAGAGGCTGTAGCAGCTCCTACAACCTGTGAAGAGTGGTAATGTCAGTCCAAAGTATTAAAAAATAAACACACTGGCTTAGCAGCTATCAAGAGGTTTGAGATCTGTACGAAATCCTGAGAAGTTGGCAGCATGAAGAAAGTAAGTGGAATTTATTTATTTTCAGGGAAAAAAAAACTTTGAGGAATCCAAAACACGTGCGGCACAGCAGAGATGTGCAAGCAGGACAAAGCAAACAGCTCTGACAAGTTCATCCTCAAGCCTTTGTAAATAAAGCCCAGGAAAGGGTAGGAAAAAGCCTACAAATATCTGCAATGAAATTCAAACCCAACGAGAGCCATGAAAAAGCTGTCAGAAAGGTGAATTACCTGAACCAGCCTCACTCTCAGATCTCACTGCCATTACCTTTTTAATTAAAGAGAATGGTTAATAAAATGTAGCAGAAATACATTTGTGACACTTCAAAGACAAGACTCTGCTAAATTCCATTTCCATCCTGCAGCAAGTGCCTAAGACAGAATTAATAACCTGTAACTTAAGAGTCTTTCTTTTCAGCAATAAATACAGAGAGATGATATTGCACAGAAACTCTGCCCCATGTACAACAAATGTATGCTGCAGAGATTCCAGCCAACAGCAACCAAGCTTTCACAGTTTTCCAAAACCCTGTAGATCCTTTCAGACCAAGCTCTTGGAGTAATACAGGCAAACCAAGTCACAGCATTCATTCCCTGCTGCACACACGGCCCCCATACACAGCCAGCTGCACACGACAAGCACAGGAGTGACATTACATCACCTGAGGAATTCAGAGGAAATTCAATAAACTCCTGCTTAATAAATTGAATATCCTGAGCACCTACTTCCCCAAGCCTGACAAAGCCTTAATATGTGCAACTGATTATAAATGCCTATGAAAGTACACAGCTTGGACTCTCAGATGCTTTGTAGATTCCTGCTTACCTCCCAAACTCGAGTGTGTCTTTAGCAGCTGATTTCATTCCTACAGCTCGGCGTAAAGCATGCACTGACCTGCAGCTGCCAGATCAGATTTTCCTTCCTCTGGGTGGCAGGACCCACAATAATCCACTCTGATAATCCACCCAGGGTAAGTGATATCCTTTCTTCCTGAAAGCCCAAGGCAGAGCAGGGGGAATCCAGTCATGGATCTGACAAGTAATTTGTGGCTTCGATTGGCAGAGATTAATTAAGATTGGAAGAGAAATGGGAGCAGGGATGACAAGCAACAGAGGTCTCTGAGGAGGCTGATAAACCAGAGGGATGTTTAACAACTAACAGGCACATCAACAAACCACTGAATTTCCAAGTCCCTCAAAGCAGGACTGTGGTCAGGGACAGCTCCAGCCCTGGGCCCACAGCAGCAGGATGGATGCTCAAAACAAGGACATGGAGGCCTGAGTCCCACAGATCTGGCTACAGAAAGGCTTTTGCTGTTTGAGTCCAACCAGGAGCTGCTCAAGGAGCAAACATCCAATCTGTCAAGTGTCCCTCAAAACTTAAGTCTCGCTTGGAACAGAATGACATAGGTGAGTGTTTAAAAGCATAACAGCGTGGCTTTCCACACAAGCTGGCACGCAGGCTCTGGAGGGTGCTGTGCATTTACCAGGGTGCATTCTGATGAAAATGCTTTGCTTTCATCTTGTAAAACGTATCTGCAGGGCTTGAAGGCACACCCAGAGCTGCTCAGAGAAATTAAAATTACAGCGTAACTATAAACAGTTGGTGCTGGATACAGACATGGCAACAGCACCTTCCACGCTTTTCATAGGGAAGGGAGGAGAGAGCAAAAGAAGGCTGGAATCCAAGCTGCAACTCGGAGCAAAGTTCTCAGTGAAAGTGATACTTGATTACAGAAATTAATTTTAATACAACCAGATTAGAATTATTTACCTGGGTTCACTGCTGTAAATCAGCGCAGCCTTCTGAATGTCAGCTCCAAATTAAGCCAATATAAATATTTGATGGAAGTTCACAAGTATGTATAAACAACAATATACTAATGACACTGAATTGTTTTATAACACTGAAAATGAGATTTTACTCCTAATAAACTTTCTGCATGCTCAAATTATTTTAAATTATTTGTTCTACCTCCATTTGTTCGAGTATACAAGATTATATTCACGAGGCGTAATTGTGATGCATAGCGATGTGTAAAGTATTTTTCAGTATTTAGTCATATGAAAAGCATAAACATCAGGCAATCATGAAGTTTATGGACACGTAAAACCCCACAGAGGACTGGAAATAAAGCTCAGGAGGAACTGCTCTGCAGCCACGCATGAAGATTTCAGGAGAACATTCACCCCCTGCATCCACTTGAACACCATGGAGCAATTAGCACGTTCTAAAGGAGCTGAGGACAGAGGCAAGACCTTCTCCAGCAGGAGCAGCAGTAAAACGTGAGCCTAATTTGTGTCAGGTGCTAAACTAAACCGAGAGTACTCCCTGCCAGCTGTGCAACCTCGGTGCCTGCAGAGCCCAGAGATCCAGACCGGAGTCTGGCTTAATGAAACACTCAGGCATTCAGGGAACAGGAGGAGGTAGCTGCTGCTTCCAGAAGAACAGAGTGGGAATGGCTCCAAGGCAGGGAACTGCACCATTTCATCAGTCAGGCAGCCACAGTAACATCTGACAGAATTTTACTTTGATGAAGAAAATCGTGGCTGAAGCTAAAAGCAGATGAAACTCAACACCAAAGCAGTGTTTTCTCATTTTCCAAGACGGATCTGCCTGGCTGAGTTTCCTCTTGTACAAATTTCCTCCGAGCAGCAGCGGTGTCCAGCTCTGCTCTGGAGATGTCTATGTACTTGGATACAGGCTTTGTATCCGTGTGTCTCACTTTGGATATGATGCTGCAGTTTAATCCCACACAAAAACCATCTCTTGCTCTCTGTACTTGTAGTCAGTGCTATTAATTGGCTGCCTGGATAATTAATTAATCTACTCAGTGAAACATCTTCATCCTATGTAACATCTGCATTTCTAGAAGTTAATGAAAGTGGGATATCAATTAAGAGACAGAAAATAACAACTTGGAGAAAACCAAACCACACCTCAAGCAAGACCCAACCACAGGAATGAATCCTTGCTTTGTAACCACCTTTCTATCAGATACTTTTATTTGACACTCTTTGCTATTGTTCTTGTGAATTGAGGTGGGTTCTCGCACTAAAATTCCCCTGACAAATCAGGTACAGGCTTCATACGCAGAAGTTTCTTCCTAATTTATAAAAGAAATAATAAACATTTTCTAAAAGGGCTTTAGGTGACTTTACAAAAGTCTGTATCTGCCCACTGGGACTCCTGCAAGCACCTCCTCCCTTCACCACCGAGATACCTTTACAGATCTACTCTCCAAGCTATAAATTCAGCAAAAGCTGGAATAAAGTTTCCAGGGTCACATCTCCCCCATATGTTCAGCTTAGTCCCTTTATGTGTCTGCATTTAATTTTGGTACTGAGACTTCTGACATTTTGGAAAACTTCAGGCTCTGATCATCTGATTCAGATGCAACCCCAGACTCGTAGACACCTACGCTGTGGGGGTGGCTGGATTCTCAACTTTGCTTCAACTTTCTCTCCTATTTTAGCATTACATAACGCATCTATTTCAGTCTGTGCCATCAAACATTAAAATTAAGAAAAGCCATGCTTCATAGCTGAATATAAAGTGAGTTCTTGATGCTCATGTTTCCAACAGGGACATTTAACCATATCCAGTCACTGCCACTGGCACTTGTGTAAATGAGGTGTAGCAATCTTGCCTTCACAATCATTTTTTAGAATAAAAATTACAGGTGCACATTAGTACTTTAATGTACAGACTGCAAAGAATGCAAACTGTGCCATTACTATGATTTGCCTAATACCTTCATAGGATTTTTTAAACTTAAGGTTTATATCTAGTCTTTTATTCCCAGATAACAATCTGTGAGTTTCGTAATAATAAAATAAAAAGAAAAGAATGCTTAATGCTAAAATTTACATGCTCAATAAAATAGTAACTGGAAATTATATAACAAAGCAGCACTTTCATATTTTACTCACAGTGTGGCTTTGAGCAGGGAAAGCTTACCAGCTGCTCATTTGGAAAACCTATTGCAACAACGCCAGTTTTGAAAGAAAAGACATAATTTTACAGCAGAAATGTAAGCAGGGAAAAGCAGACAATCCCCATCAGTGAAGACAAAATAAAGTGCTCTCTCCTCTGGCTCTGAACAGAGACAAATGTTATTTGTTTTAATGAAGAATGGCTCATACAAATGCTCTTTGGATCTCTTCGGGGTTTTTTGGTTGGGTTTTTTTTTGGTGGGGTTTTTTTTTGGAAAAACTTTTGTCAGATAATGTTTTAAAGTATTCCCAAATGTTTAATATTACTCAGGCGACCCAATTCATTGTCTACTATGTAATGAAAACGTCCAGATCCATCTGTGAAGCACAAAGTACTTGCAAAGTTAATGGTGTCTGATAAATGACACCTTCTTCCCCAGCCCTCCTTAACTTGATGCGGTGATCACACATCTGTCTCCCTTCCCAGTGGAATATTCATTTCTGCTGCCTCCCAGCCCTGAGAGCTCTCACCTGCCCGCTGATATTAAGCAACAGCCTGACAGCAGAGGGAAGAAACCAAAATGGATTTGCGCAATTTAAGAGTAACTGGAAATATTCCTAGAGAGGGACAGATTAGCACAAGAATGACTGCTGGTCATTAAAGGCTGTCCAAAACACTCTGCAGCGTAGGTCCTTCATATTTCATCTATTTCTACTCTGGGAAAAGTGCTCTGCCTGCAGAGCTGTCTCTATTTTTATACTTTCTGAAGAGAGGGAGTCAATGGGTTTCACACTGCTTTAACACACCGCACCCTGGAGAATTTTGTCCAATATTATGTAGTGAAGTGGTTACAGCAAAAAAGGAAACCAGTGCCACACATTTTCCTGAGAACCAGGCAGAACTCTGCCTAACACTGAGCAGCAATGGCTGGTACTGAACACAGAATCGCCCACATCACTGCAGGGAAAATGCAGAACAACATCCAAACTTACACACAGGTGAACCCATTTGATCAGCAAGTCAAGAGCTACAATCTTGGGAGACAAGATGTGCTTTAGATGCTGCTGTGCCTCTCTGCCTGTACAAACATTTCTATCTGCTCGTGAAAATCATCCCACGATCAAGCTGCAAAGAGCTTCAAGAGCTTGGGGAATTCAGCCCATCCTCTGCCAGAGAAACGGTGTTGAGAATTGTGTATGGCAAACCCAAGAGAGACATTTTATCAAAGAATTCAGACCAGGAACGATAGGCTTACGGATGTCCCCAGCCCTCAGCTTAGCCTAGCTGTCCTGTGGGGGTTCCCATAAAGCTTGGCCATGAGGAGAACAATGCTGCATTCAGCAGGGTGGAGTTTATCCTCTCCTGGGAGGATGGACTGGGGTTAAATCAGACCTCAGCTTCTTCAGATGTTGCCTCCTGAGAAGCAACTCATTCCTGCCCCCAGCTCCGTGTGCAGCCCTGCCTGGCAGTACACAGACGAGGCAGGGGTCCCTCCCTGGGGCTGTGGGGCACAGGCTGCTGGATGCTCCACTCCTGTGGCCTCAGAGCCACAGCACCATTCCCTTGTGTCTGCATTCACTCCTCATTTCAGGCTTCCTAAAGGCCCCCGGCTTTCCAGCTGTGAGTTACAGCTACAGAGGCCCCCTTGGCTGAGAATGTCCAGCTGTAAATTCAGGCACAGCCTCTCCTTCGTGGCCCTGCAGGTAAAACCCTCCTCAGAGACATCCCAGAGCTCTCCCCAGTCTCCATAGTGGGACTTTCAGCACAGCCCAACAGGATTTATCCTGACCAGAGACTTCACAACCCCTTGAGGGACAGTGGAGGCAGCTGAGCTGCTCCAAAGCTGCTCAGAAGTTCCCCCCCAACAGGGGAAGGCACCAAGGTCTCTCCCCATACCAAGGCATCGCAGCCCAGATGTTCTCCTGGCATTTCAGCACATCACCAAGGCTGGCAGAAAACTCTTGCCACAAATGCAGGGATTTTCTCACTGCCCTCCTTGTTTGACAAATTGTTGTTCAAATTTTGTCTAATTGTCGTAAAGCATATCTATTCATTTAAAAACACATCAGTCAACCATCCAGCACACTTGGAAATGCATATTCAACACGAGGTAGGAAACTCAGTCTTCTTAAAATCCCAGGATTACTTTCCTTGTGGAAAAAAATGTAATGTTTTCTGACCACTGACTATTAATTAAGTACTCAATTACTGCAAAACCAGCAAATATCAGAACAGATCATTTATATAAAGTATAAACAGAATGCCAAACAATATTCTCCTCCTTCAAAGATTAGACCCGTAAAACCAGTGGAAAAAGGGATGCACTGCAAGCAGGACTCGACAACCAAAGAAGATAAGATTAAACTCCAAAACCTTTATGAATATTCTTTCCTGGACAAAATGAACTAATAATTTCTCCGATTCCTTTCAAAGGCATTACTTAAGTGCAAAGCCATGCACGTACCTAAAAATATTTATGGGCATGGAAGTCTTCCTGTAAATTGAAAATAAATTAATCAGCTCAGCCAGTGTTTCACCAGGGCCCTGTTGAAGGCAGAATATGTGACACAGTCCAAATAAAAGATGAGGTCGTTCCATAATCTCCACGGATGCAGTTCTTGATGAGGTTATGAATAATATCACTCCTCATTATATCTCATGGCTGTTTGAAGCCATTCTGCATCTCAGTGTGCATGAGCCGAGCATCGCTCCATCTGGAAATGCATTCCTTAAAGGAAGCAATTTTGCTGGTGTAGAAAGTCTAATCCTACAAAGTCCCCAGGAAAAGATTCTGCCAACTTCAAAGCAGACCGCACTCCTTGCAAAATATGGTAATAATTATCCATCCCTTCAGCACATTAGAGATATTCATTTCATCAAGGTCAGGCAGTGAGATCCACTTGAGGGACTGTGACTGCTTGCTCATTTTAAAGCCTGATTTCTATATATTGCCCCATAAGTCTCTGGGAAGTGTGAACACCAAGAACATGCTAAAACTACTAGGTTGTTAAGTAGGAAAACCACACTGAACCCATTAATTTAAAAGGCTGTTTTATTTTGTTAGACTAATTTAAGGAGTTCTGTCTGGTTTTTTACATTAAAATACACTTTTCACTCAGTAGCTAAAGTTAATTTGAAGCTTATGCATATAGAGAGATTCATTACCAACAACACGAAAAGAAGAACTAAATACAAAACCAAGCAATTATGTTTTTTAATTGCTGCTATCTCATCTAGGGTCCAAGATATCAACATCTCTTCATCACACTTGACATCCTTAGGCAGCACATTCAGCACTGCTCAGATGCTTCAAACTCATAACTCCAAAACACACAATCCCGGGCAGCACTTTGGGGTTTAATATTTCTAAATTACAATGTTTTATCCCCAACACTGCCTCAATCTTTCCACAGGTTCTGGTCTGGGAGGTGGTTAATGAAACTAAGTTGTTAGAGGAAAATTTTTCATAAAAGATAAAGTTGCAGCAGAGTTGTTTTTATTACAATAACAACAGTCCTAAGGGGGGCAAGGAGGGTTTCCAGTGAGATTTTTGCAGCTTTTCTAGCAGGAAACTTTCAAACATGAGACATCCATGCCTAAACAGAAAGAGAAGTAAATGCAATCAACAGACTCCTTAATTGTCTTTCCCATGGCTCACTGCAGAAAAAAGCCCACACCTTTATTCTGCAGATACTAACTTCAGAACATGGTATTTTTAGGAAGGAAAAAAAAAAAAAGGGAAAAAAAGCCATATGACTGACATATATTAATTAAACCCTGCTGTGATGTTTATTAGTTTGGGAATAATTATTTAATCAAGAAATAGCTGCCAAGCTTTTGATTTGATGCTGATGAATAGATATGTTCAAAGAGATATTTGAAGCCAACCAAAGTAGGAAAAAATCCAGAATAATTCATAGGAATTTGAAAGCAGTGGCTCAGCACAAGAACACTGACCTTGCATTTATTCATGTTCTAAGTCTGAGACCTTTGGCTTCTTTTCTGAATAAACACCACTGTGATCTGCAAATGTTTACTGGCATGACTGAGCCAAACATGAAAATAACCCACGGCACAACCTGAAGGAAACAGGACAAACAACCTGGCAGCTCGCTGACAACTTGTGCTACATGTCCTTCCACTGCTTCCACAGAAACACAGCCAGGGAAAAAAGAATTGTGGAATGAAGGAACAAGGAAACCAGACAATGAGGAGAAGGAGGAGGAACAGCCCAAATACAAAGCTTGTATGATTTCTCTAGAGCCAAGCAGATGCCATGGTGGATTGAAAAACAGTTGAAACTCACACATATATGTGCATATATATGTACACACACACATACAATAAACGTGGCTTAGAATTATCTTTTTAGACATTTGTTAGGCATTGTCTTGTTAGACAATTGCTTTGAAACCTTTCTAAGGGATTTGCATCAGGGAATTGGATGGACATGAATGATCTTTCTTTTATGGCCAATTTTTTCTTTTCCTGAAAGCCATATACTAAACTGTGAAAGGGACTGTCAGTTCAGCGATTCGTTTATGCCTCTCTAAAAATGCCACAACCTTCAGGGGATCGATCTTATGCCAGGAATGTCTGATAAAGGAGCCCTGATTCTCTCCAGAGTGGCAGGATGTACCAAGGAAGAAATTGCGCCCAAGCACGAAAGCAGGGCCTCCTTCACAGGTATCTTGTGCTGCTGCTTTAACAGACTTGCCTTTCTCCCACTGAGGTAACAACCTGCTAATTTTAAGAGAGTGGGAGATTTTGTGAGCCTGAACGTCAACAGAGGTTTTGTCTGTCAGAGTGAGGAGGCGTAATGGGACTGAGGGAGGAGGAAGGAACCGTGCTGTAGGAAAGGTGCCCAAGCTCTCCCGAGCACAATTTGCTCCTTCCCAAGCGAGTCTGAACTCAAATTTACCATGAGTGGGGACCCTCTTGAGAATACACCATTGGTGTCATCATTTCAGACCCACTCCATTGGTCACCTAAGGCTTGGGATTTTAGTCTTGGTCTACTTTGCTGAGGGCTCACTTCCAGCTCTTTCTGTGAACACCTTTTCCAGCAGAGCCAGGGCTTTGCAAGGTGGAGCCTGCATTTACCAACAAGGTGCGGGTCATTTTAGCAGCGCTGTTTCTTGAGGCTCCCCTTGCTGCTGAGCAGTTTAAAAGGGTTCACACTGGCAAGGCAAGGGGTAGAACATACATGGTCCATCTCCTCAACCTCTCCTGTGTGCCTGGATATCACAGCCAGCCTTCTGCCTCTCCCACACTTCTGAGGAATCAATTTTTGAATATTAACAAATTTCCTCTCAGTTTCCTGTGTTTAACTTACCCAAGTAAAGGAGCGGATGAAACACCCAGTTTACTGATTTCTAGAGTAAATCATGAACAAAGGCAAACCAGAATAAACACCTGCAATTAAAGGAGCGATCTTCACACAGCTGGTGATTGATACAGGATCAAAGCCTGGTGAAGATGGGAAAGTTTCTGGTTTTCACACAAGTTTTTGTTTAATCTCTTCCACAGTGTAGGACAGTTTGTTTTGAGTGGCCAGTATCTACTCAGTCTACAAGCAGCCTGCTCTCTATTGAGATTTACTTTGAGCTCAAAACCTATTTTCTACGCACCACATTTTAAGGAGTGTGTAGACGATCTTCACCCAGGTGTTACCTGTTAGAAACACAGAAATATCTTTACACTGGGCAAAAAATAACCCAGTGTACGGTGTACAATGACCAAATAACTGTGCACAAGACTTTCAGGAGACAATAAAAGGCCTGCAATACCTTAGAGGAATGGGAGGAACCAGAAAATCCAGATCCATGATTAACAAAATCCTGTTCTATATATTTAACATTTTTAAGGACACCCCTCTCAGCAAGGATTGCATGCACAAAGACTCAGACCTAGTCCCCTCTACCATACAATACTGTCACAAGCACACACAGTCTGTTCCTTCCCCCACCCCACAGAAAAAGGACCTGAGGCTAAACGGGGTTAGTGTGCCACTGTGACAGCAGCTGTTCTACTGAAGACACACCGTGCACGGAAAAAGGACCAAGAGAACAACAGAAAAATGACATTTTGTTTTGCTGGGGCACAAGCTTGGAAGAAAACCAAGCAGAGCGGGTTGCTCATCTATTGCCTTTTGCGTTATTTTGTGTTGTTTGAGGTCTCATTTCAGGTGCTCAGCATTCTCTCTGGGCTGGAGCACATCACCACCACCTCACTGAGGAGGCTGCAGGCAAACAGGTGCAGAGCCACTGTCCATCCCCTCATTTCATTTCTCCCTGCACCCCGCTTTCCCAGTTCTCTCCAACTCTTCTCCTTTTCAGATCAGGACCATGGTATGTCAGGCAGACATAATTATTAAGGCACCCAGATGTATGACTACTTTGGGTTTGCATCTCAACAGCTTTTCAGGGCCATCCAAGCCTCTCTAACTCTCCATGTGCTCCTTTAAACAGCTGTGGAGTCAGGGGTGCATCCAGAGCAGGAGATGACAGCTCTCCAGGCATGTTAACAGGGCTGGGGCCCTTTTGACAGAAATCCTTCTAGCCAGACAAATAACAAATACTAATACACTTTTCAGGTGTAATCTTGCAATTGATTATCTGCCTGCAGTGACATGATGGCATACACAGGAAAGCATTAAAAAGTCTAAAGGAATACAAGGAAACACATCTTGAGCTCTTTTAATGGCTTAACATCTCAGGGGGAGGAAGAAGGAAGCATGCTGTGAACACAGCAGCATTCGGCTTAAAAACACAACGCATGATTTATTAATTTTGATGAAGGTTCTTGCAGCAAGTGTTATGTCCATCTAATTTAAGAGAATAAAACATACTTAATACCAAGCAAGCTTGCTGAATATGCCAGCTGAGCTCTCCACCATCCAACTGAACCACACTTCTGTGTATGGAGTTTTTTCAGGGAAATGTCTGAGCCTTACTGGACTGAAACCTGTGCAAGCAGCTGTGAAACAGATCCAGCAGCATCTGAAGAGATCTGAAAGCTCAGCCTTGTGCCAGTGCTGCTGAGTTTTGTGTTTCCTTATGGGCTGAGCCAAATCGGCTCTCACCAAAACCCGGTTACCCTTCAAAGCCTGGATCAGCTCTCACATTACACACAGCACTGCAGGCAAATGATCCGAGCACTGCTCTGACTCCTCCCCAAGAAAATGTGCAGCAACATCCTGAACAATGATCCTATGAGATCTGCAATCTGGGGTTATCACTAAAAGGACTGTGGAAACAACTCGTGGGCAACAGAACTGAAATAAGACAAAGAGATAGAACCCTGCCTATCAATCAGGCATGGACATTATCTCTAATAAGCCCTGAGATGTGTTTGTCTGCCTACATGTGGGCACAACAAACATTATTTTTCCATTACTGCTGGAAGGACACCTCCCTCCCCTGAAACACTGAATTGTATGCTTTATTCTTCTCTATGTGCGGACAGACACAAAAGCCTTGTGAGCATCTCATACAATAGAAAGGTTTATATTCATGATTTGAAGGTGAAGCCCCATGCTGAACCACACATCCCACAGTGTCAGTTTAACTGGGATGTACAAAGGTGGTGCTCTTAAAGCAGAGTGGACATGACCAGTTTTTGCATCTGCTACCTGCAGCAGGCAGGCTCAAAATAGAAATAAGAGTCTGAAAATCATCTTGACTTTACTTCGCATGCGAAAACAGCTCTTACAGTGACTTAAAACTGAGCGGTATTTTATGGCAAGAAATGATGTTTTCTCTTTGCCATGCCCAAACAGCCTAAAATGTAAAATTCAATTCTTCCTAATACATTCCAAATAGTACAGGTATAAATTTCAGCAAGAGCTGAGTCTTGGGAAATAGGAGAAATGAAATTCTAATGTTGTACCAACGTACTGCAGTAACCAATGGTGATGAATCTTTCCCATCAATGTTACTCTCACCCCCAAACTCTCTCCAGTTTAAGTAAGGAAGAGCGATGAAAGTTGGAAAGAATCCTGCATTATTTATGTAGGAATGCAGTAGGTAACTGAGAAATCAGGGTTAAGATGCACTTTTGCCAAGCTAATATGTGCTCAGGTGTTACACAGTCTTTCTTGTAAGGTTTACCTGTACAGAAGTGCTGCAGTGTTTGACCCAAAAAACTGCAATGAAGCTCCCAAAGGGAAACCAAAGAAGCCCTGAGGGAACACACAAAGCAAAGAGGGAAAAGGAAGAAAACTCCAGCTTTGTTCCTTTCCAGAAAATGAAAGACTTTTCCTCACTTGCTCCAGGTATTTATTTGGAAGGCTAAGGTTAGGACCAGGTAAAGATGAAGCAGCACCATTTCCCTGAGGCACAATTCTCTCTAAATATCCATTTCTTCTTATTAATTCCTGAACTCCAGTGGCCTTTCCCAGAACTAGCTTAAATCCAGTGAAGGTGCCTACATCCACAGTGCACAGTGAACCAGGAGTGCCTGAGTGGGCCCTGAGAGCTCCGGAACAGAGCCAAAAATCCACTTTTGCACAGGTTATCCCAGGCCTTGCCCTCCCAGTCGAGTGTTTCCATGCATGAGCAGCAGCTGAGCCAGGGCCAAGGCACAAAATCAGAATGTGAGTTAATCCCAGCAGCTCCAGCCTTGGGAAACACAGAGGGATCAGCCAACATTCTCCTTGGAAAAGGGAACTTGGCTGAGTCCAGCTCTATGTTTATATTGTGAGGGACTTGGCTCCAGTTTCCCAGCTGATGTGCAGACCCATGAAAAACTTTATCTCCCTTTCCCAAAAGGCTGTTTTAACCTTACAACGAGCAGGACTCTGACACAAGGAGAGGCTCCAGGCTCGGGTGCCTTCGGTGTTCCAAGACATGTTGCAGACTTCCAGGAGAAATGACAGGCAAGAATCTTTTCATGTCCTCTGCAAAAGTGGCCTTTGTGCAGGGTCCAGTAAGTGAAAGCCTGCAGCTGAGCCCAGCCCCACCATGGCTGTGGAGACGCACAAGCACCACAAGCTTTGGAGCAGGAGCTGGGAGCCTCCTGGCTAAATGCAGACTCTCCAAATATTCCCAGCCTCAAAAAATTTCCAGATGGCAACACTGAGCAGAGAGCTCGAGACTTGGCTTTTTTAAAAGCTGAACAAAATCCTGTCCTTCCCAACAGTGGACAGGGAAGGAAGGATCTGTTAAGATCAGTGTGCTCATGAAGAAAATTTATTCAAGTTATAAAAGCCGCGGCATTTTAAAAAATGGCTTTCTCTTCTTCCTTAACTCCTCATTCACGTTTACTGTGTATTTCACACAGATTTTGGCTTAGCTGAAAAAGTCCTAATGTTCCTTTGACAGTGGCTGGTCAAATAAAATGGCAACAAGTGGCTTGTGAGTAAAATCACAGTCCCACTTATGCCAAAAAAATGCTGCTGCTGCTACCATCAGTGAGGTCCAGGTTTCCCTTCTGATTCCCTGCACACACAATTTCTGATTAAAAAAAGGTGAAATGGAATGGAGGCATGGTCATACCTGAAAATATAAGAGTAACAGGAGTGAAGAGTAAAAAGAAAAGAAAGAGAAAAAGGAATGAAAGAAAGAAGACAAAAGGAAGGGGAAAAGGAACAAAAAGGAGAGGGAAGAGGGAAAAAAGGAGAGAAAGAGAAGAGAAAATAAGAGAACAAGCTGGGAAAATGGAGAGAAAAAGAAGAGAAATGAAGAGAAATGAAGAGAAAAGAAAAGAAGAGAAAAGAAGAGAAAAAGAAGAGAAAGTAAGAGAAAAGAAGAAAAAGAAGAGAAAAAGAAGAAGAAAGAAGAGAAAAAGAAGAGGAGAAGAAGAGAAAAAGAAGAAAAGAGGAAAATAAGAAGAAGAGGAAAAGAAGAGAAAAAGAAGAGGAAAAGAAGAGGAAGAGGAAGAGAAGAGGAAATGAAGAGGAAAAGGGAAAAAAAAAAGAAAAAAGAAGTGGGGAAAAAAGAGAAAATGAGAATAAAAGGACCCCAGTAATCGCTATATCCCATTCAGCAGATTTCTCTTCCAGAGCAGTATGTAAATATCAGTGAGCTACACCCTCTAGTAATCACCAGTATATCTTGTAACTTCATCATCAGAAAGAGTCAAAGTTTAAAAAATATAATCATAGGAGATGGAGACTGAGTATGAACTTTCAATGACAAATGCAAGAAGCTGAGCTCAGAAAAAAAACATTTTGAGCTAGTTTAAATCAGTAAATCTCCATAAACATCAGGGAAAGCACTGTAATGAGACCAGAGACTCAACCCCAGCTTCCCATGCTGTACCAAAAGCAGGGGAGATGGAAGCAAAGGTAAATTCCATTTAAACACGGGTTCACATTTAATTATGCAGCTACTACAGTTCAATCTGATCTCAACCAGAGAGAGGAAAGGGCAGTTTCTGCTCCAGCATCAGCTACAAATTACAGAAATGAACAAGAATTAGCTGCCTGAAGTATGTATAACTATGTATAACTAGTATGTATAACTATATTCTCTGTGAGAATTTCCAGAGCACATCACGCTGTAAGTCAGACAGATTCATCCTCCACTGCAAACCTAGCATCACTTTTTATCCCTAAATGAGAATCTCGCTGCAACAAACTCCTGAGAGTAAATACCTGGGTTTATTTGAAATTATTTTCGTAGAGCTTCAGCAAAACAATTCACTCAGACTGTTGCTGCTTTAGGAAAAGCAATTGACTTTTCAGCCTGATTTTATTGGTGCTGCTGGGGGAAAAGAAATCAACTTTTCACGGTAATTTCAAATAGGGAAGCTCAGCCCCTAAATTTTCTTCTCCCTTGTTAAAATATTCTTTCCTTTACAGAAAAGCAATAAAATGGCCTTGTTGTTAGTATAATACCAGGTATGAAGAGATTTCCCTGATCACCCTTTATATCCTGGCAATACAATCTGATCGACTGAGTGCTGCAGACACACTTCAAGGGCAGCCCCTAAAGCCCAGAAGTATCCACAGAATTTTGGTGAATATGTCACACAAGCTGATAGAATGACTTCAGAAGCTTCAGAGTGTTATGCCAACATTTTCTCCCCAGTTTTGCTTTTTCTTCAGCATCTGTAAGAAAAACTGGCAGGCGTGAATGGTGGGTTTATAGCTCTCAATTGCTGCTGTTTCAGAGTAAGTGGGGTGTCTTTATGTGTAATTCAGGCAACATCCTACCCC